>CAUYLG010075568.1:0-36299 GCA_963573385.1 Cacajao melanocephalus
GAGAGAAAGGTCAGGTTACCCACAAAGGGAAGCCCATCAGACTCACAGCAGATCTCTCAGCAGAAACCCTATAAGCCAGAAGAGAGTGGGGGCCAATATTCAGCATCCTTAAAGAAAAGAACTTTCAACCCAGAATCTCATATCCGGCCAAACTAAGCTTCGTAAGTGAAGGAAAAATAAAATTTTTTGCAAACAAGCAAGTACTCAGAGATTTCATCACCACCAGGCCTGTTTTACAAGAGCTTCTGAAAGAAGCACTATACACAGAAAGGAACAACCAGGATCAGTCATCCCAAAAACTTACCAGAAGGTAAAGAGTATCACCATAATGAAGAATCCATATCAACTAATGGACAAAACAGCCAGCTAGCATTAAATGGCAATATTAAACTCACATATATCAATATTAATCCTAAATGTAAATGGATTAAATGCTCCAGTCAAAAGACACAGACAGGCAAACTGAATAAAAAGTCAAAACCCATCGGTACACTGTATCCAGACATATCTCACATGCAAGGACACACAAAGACTCAAAACAAAGGGATGGAGGAAGATTCGCCAATCTTATGGAGAGCAAAAAAAAAAAAAAAAAAACAGGAGTTGTAATTTTAATCAGTGAAAAAATAGACTTTAACTGTAACAAAGACTAAAAGAAACAAAGAAGACATTACATAGTGGTAAAAGGATCAATGCGACAAGAAAAGCTAGTGATCCTAGTATATATGTACCCAATACAGGAGCACCCAGATGCATAAGTTCTTAATGACTGACAAAGAGACTTAGACTCCCGCACAATAATAGTGGGAGACTTTAACACTACATTGTTAACATTAGATAGATTAACGAGATAGAAAATTAACAAGGACATCTATGACTTGAACTCAGATCTGGAACAAGTAAACTTAATAAATATTTACAGAATTCTCCACTCCAAATGCACAAAACATACATTTTTCTCAGTATCACATTACACCTATTTTAAAAGTGACCATATAATTGGAAGTAAATCACTTTTCAGCAATTGTATAGCATTTCACAGATTTAAATGCAATACTGGTTGGCTGTTTGTTATTTTCTTCCCTTATTCCTTCCTGTCTCCATTATTAAGTATAATTATTGGCATAAAAGAGATCTTTAATACGTATTTTTAGATTGTATTTTAGCCTGGACAATAGAGCAAGTTTCTCGTTCTCTCTCCCTCTTTTTTTTTCTTCTTTCTTTCATTTTTTTTCTTTCTTTTTCTATCTTCTAAAAAAAAAAAAAAAAAAAAAAGCACATTGAGCTCTTGACTTTGAGCCGTATGAAAATCTTCAGGTACGTAGGAGGTAGAAGTGATATAATTCAAAATTGTAGTCTGTATTATAATGTAATTTTTATTTGAAAATAATACACCTGCATTATTGCCATAATAGAAGAGAGAGAAAGGGTTATTAATTCTTCTTGTCAAGTACAAATATTCAGTTACAAAATTATATGCTTCATTCTCTTTTTTTGGAGACTAAGCCTCCCTCTGTCATGCAGTGGTGAAACCTCCACTCACTGCAACCTCCACCTCCCAGGTTGAAGTGATTCTCCTGCCTCAGCCTCCTGAGCAACTGGGACAATAGGTGTGCACCACCACTCCTGGCTAATATTTTGTATTTTTAGTAGACAAGTGGTTTCACCATATTATCCAGGCTGGTCCCCAACTCCTGTCCTCAGGGAATCCACCTGCCTTGGCCTTTCAAAGTGCTGAGAATACAAGCTTATTCTTATATTTAATTGAAGGCCTAACATGTATTTATTAAATATTTATAATGTGTATTGAGCATATAAGATAAATTTAAGCTGCTTTTCACATTGTATGCCATAAATATAATAAATTATATTTTAGGTTGATCACAGATTTTCTTAAAAAAATTGAGACTGCTTCTACTTCTGCTTCAGATATAGAAAATCTCAAGAAAGCATCATTCCCAAATTAAAAGTGAGAACACACTGGATAATCTACAAAATCGTGTATTTTTAAAAGTTTATCTTTTAAAAAAGAGATGAGGTTGTGATGGAAACTAAAAGATTAAAATTCAGAAAGCAATGAGCTCCTCCTAGGAAAGAAGAGACTCATGATTGGATCCATCCTTGTTAGAGCAATGGGAGGGGGAGGCAGCTGCCATGGGTGTGAAAAAAGAAAAATTGACCTTGTGATGAGTTTTTAAAGGCCGATGAGCAGGCTTTATCACTTAAAAGACCCAGAAGTCTTGGAGAAAATAAAAATATGCATAACTCTTTTCCAAGGGCCTTCACCTAGTGCTCATGAGAGTAGAGAATGGAGAAACACACATTCTAAGGTGTAGGGACATCAGGCTTGCTTAAGTCTGAAGAAGAATTGAGAGAAACCAGCATGCACTCTAAGCCATATGATGAGTACTAGATAGTGACTATCTGCATCTTGCATGGGGGCAGAAAAGAAAACTCTTCTGAGATGCAGGTGCCTAGGACCTGCTAATGACTAAGAAGAGCAGAAAACCCGAGACAAATGCTCCAGGCGCTCAGCCTCCAAGCTCTTCTTAGAAAGGAAAGATTTGTTTCTGCCATCACGTCATTTGAAGGCTGAGTGAAATGAATCTATAAATCAACAATAGGAATCTAGACACATGTGTTCAACAGACTAAATTGACTCTAGTGGCCAGACAGAAGGAGACTTGCACCCTTTTGGGGCATAAATATAATTTATGTCAGTCTCTACTGTTCTTTAAACCACTATGTCTTATATTCAATTAAAATTTATGAGAAACATGTTGAAGCAAGAAAATGTGACCCATTATCAAAAGATGAAATAGTCAATAGTCCGTAGAATCAAAACATCACTGATATTGAAATTATTAAGCAGTATTTTAAAAATAACTGTGATAAGCATATGAGTAATTCTAGTGAAAACGGTAGGTTGAAGGCAAAGGCTGAATAAATGATATACCATGCAAACAATAAGCATAAGAAAGTACTGAAAAAGCTGGCAGGGGTATATTAATATAAGAGGAAGTAAATATCCAAAACAATAGTATTACAAGAAATAGCAAGGGACATTTTATAGTAATAAAGGAATTAACTCATTAAGAACACTAAATGTCTACGGTCCTAATAACAAAGCACTCAAATACCTAAAACAAAAACTGACAGAAATAAAGAAGGAAATCTGCAATCATAGCTAGAGATATTAAACCTTTTTCTCAATATATAATAAGGCTATATATTTAAAAAATCACCAGCTGGGTGCGGTGGCTCATGCCGGTAATCTCAGCACTTTGGGAGGCCAAGGCAGGCGGATCATTTGAGGTCAGCATTTCAAGATCAGCCTGACCAACATGGTAAAAGCCCATCTCTACTAAAAAATACAAAAAAAAAAAAAAAAATGCTGGGTGTGGTGGTGCCTGTAATCTCAGTTTCTTGGGTGGTTGAGGCAGGAGAATCACTGGAACCTGGATGGGAGAGGTTGCAGGGAGCTGAGATCACACCACTGCACTCCAGCTTGGGCAATATAGCAAGACTCCATCTCAAAAAAAAATCAATAAAAATACAGAATATTTGAGCAATGCCACCTAATTGATACAGAAAACATTACATATAACAATAGTAGAAATGAATATAAAATATTCACCAAAATAGACCATATGCTGGCACATAAAACAAGTCTCAACAAATTTCAAAACATTTATAAAGTTTATATTTTCTTAACAGTATTATATATAAATATGAATAAGATCTATAGAAAATACCCATATACTTGAAAATGAAACATGATTTAATTATATTAAAAAGAAATAAGAAAAAAAGTAAACACCTTGAACTTAATATGATATAAACATAATATATCAAAATTCAGCAATGCAGGTAACGTAGCTTTTAGAGGAAAATGTATAGCTTTATTATATTAGTTAAAAGGGAGAGGGGCAAAATTAAGACCATAAATTTATTCCGTAAGAAGCTAGGGAGGCAAAAAGAACAAATTAAATCCAAATAAGTATGACAAGCAAAAGTAAGAACAGAAATCTATGTAAAAGAAACCAGACATACATTAGAAAAACTGAATTTAAATTGAAAATAATTGGGAAATTTGATAAATTCCTAGTAAGAACAGTGAAGGAAATGAGTAACACATATCACTAATATAAAAAATGAAAAAGCAGACGTCAGATACTATAGACATTTCAGTGACAATAAGTTTTGTGTACAGTTTTATTCTAATTTGATCACTTAGAAGAAATTGATGAATTCTTTTAAACACATCTTAATTGATACAATAAGAAATAAAAAATATGACTTTTAAGTTCAGGGTACCTGTGTAGTTTTGTTACATAGGTAAACTTGTGTCATGGGTGTTCGTTGTATGGATTATTTCATCTCTAAGCTATTAAGCCTTGTACCTATTAATAATTTTTCCTGATCCTATCCCTCCTCCCACCCTTTACCTTCTAATAATCCCCAGTGTGTGTTATTCCCCTGTACGTGTCCATGTGTTCTCATCATTTAGCTGCTACTTATAAATAAGAACTTGTGGTATTTGGTTTTG
The DNA here is from genome assembly GCA_963573385.1 of Cacajao melanocephalus. Classification (NCBI taxonomy): domain Eukaryota; kingdom Metazoa; phylum Chordata; class Mammalia; order Primates; family Pitheciidae; genus Cacajao; species Cacajao melanocephalus. The sequence continues at coordinate 4,550 of CAUYLG010075568.1, forward strand.
TGTTCCTGTATTAGTTTGCTAAGAATAATGGCCTCCAACTCCATCCATGTCCCTGCAAAGGACATGATTGTGTTTTGTTATGGCTGCACAGTATTCCATGGTGTATGCCTACCACATTTTGTTTATTCAGTCTCTCATTGATGAACATTTAGGTTGATACCATGTCTTTCCTATTGTGAATGATGTTGCAGTGAACATATGTGCACATGTGTCTTTATAACAGGATGATTTATAATCCCTTGGGAATATATCCAGTAATGAAATTGCTGGGCTGATCTAACACTGGTCAGAATGGCTATTATTAAAAATTAAAAAAATAACAAATGTTGGCAAGGTTGTGGTGAAAAAGGAATGCTTGTACACTGTTGGTGGGAGTACAAATTATTTCAACTATTGTGGAAGAGAGTGTAGCAATTCCTCGAAGTCCCAAAATCTGGTTCTTTAAATAAATTAAATTCTTAATTTAAAACTTTTTCCAAAAGAAAGCCCTAGAACCCAATAGCTTTGTTATGACATTCTATCAATTTTAAGATAGAAAGAATAGCAAATCTATACAAATTATTTCTGGGAAGATAATGTTTCTTAACTTTTTCTAATACCAGGATAACCAAATCCAAAATCAGATAGAGAAATTGGAAGAAAAGAAAATTACAAACTAATGTCCCTCATGATTAAAGACATGGAAAATAAGAAATTAGCATGGACAGTCTAGTAAGATATAAAAATATAATATTATGGAATTCATTCCATAAATGACAAAATCTTTTAAAGTAGGAATAAAATAAAGCTTTCTCAATCTTATGAAGGGCATTTAAGAAAAAAAACTACAATTAACATTGTATGGAGTAGTGAACTATTGAGTATCTTCTTCCTGAGATAGAAACGAGACAAGAATATCTGCCATTACAACCTTTATTCAAGATCATACTGGATATGTAAGGCAAGAAAAAGAGCTAAAAGAGATAAAGTCAAGGAAGAAACGTAAGGTTTTGGCAGATGACAGAATGTAGGTGTAGAAAATCCTAAGAAATTTGTTATAAAATGAATAATTAAATAATTAAACAAGTAGGCTTAACAATATTACAAACAAAAACAATGCACAAAAATCAATTGGATTTCTACATGCTCTTATTGGACAACTTGAAAATTTTTAAAATAGCATTTACAATAACAATAAAAATATAAACTAAGAATGGATTTAAGAGATGTGTAAGTTCTTTTGGCTGAAAAATATAAGACATTCCTGAAAGCAACTTTATAAGGCCTAAATAAATGGAAAGATATGCCATGTTTCTGCTTGGAGCATTCAAATATTGCTAAAAGTCAATTCTCCCAACTGAGCTATAGAGTAAATACAATCACAATCAAATTCTCAAAGTTTTTTTAAATGGCATTTTGCAGGGTTATTATAATATTTAAAAGAAAATGCAAGGGGCCTAACATTGCCTGAAAATATTAAAAAGTAAGAACTAATCTGGAGAAGGTACACTACCTAACTCCAAGACAATATAAATCTAAGTAATTTAGATTGTGAGGCATTGGCTAATGGTAGATAAATAGATTAATGAAGCAGAATAGGGAGTGATGAAATAGATTGGGAAAGGACCTGTGGAAATTTTCTGGCATTATGGAAATATTTTATGTCTTGATAAGGGTTTGGGTTGTTCCTTTATATACATCTGTCAAAACTGATCGTGTCATCAAATCTGCTCTTCACTGAATCTGAATTAACCCTTAATATAAAAAAATAAGCTTTGGTTTTTCAAACAATTAATATTGAATCTCAACACAGGCATTCTTTTATATTTTTCATCTGTAACTTGAATTAACAAATATACCTCAGCATGATGGTAATGAGAACACTGTCAAAGTTGAGTCATTTGAAGCCATTCTCTGGTGCCATACATTGATGTAGGGTATTATGATACAGTTATAGTAGAAATCAAATTACAAGTATTGAGTTTCAGACATACCTAAGTGTCTAGAACTTTGAACATCCACTAGTTAACACACATATTTATTGATCTGCAAGTGAGAAAGTGACAGCTTCTTGAAAATCTTTGCCAAAATAATGGTGATTAATTCAAATCTAGATTCCTGTATGTACTGTATATTATGAAATAGAATCAGAACTTCTCAATATGGTTTATGTGTATAAACATTGAGAAGTGAATATTATGTTACCTTATTATTTGAATAAACATCATAAAGCTTATTTTTTATAATTTTACTGACCAGAATTTTTTCCAGAAAGTTTAATTCATTGTAGTACATGAGAGTAAATGGTGATAAGACATACCAGCAATGTCTAAAGCCCATCAAAGTTTGTTTAATATAGTTCTCTTAATCCTTAGACAAAAATCACACCATTTAAGAAATTCTTGTGAAAACTTGTATTCCAAGTACTTTGCCAAAATACTACTTGGAGAGGAAATTAAAATGATATTTTAGAATATTTGCTTACCCAAATATATAGCCAAGCTTAACAGAAGCTTAACTGAGAATATTAAATTCTCAGTTTTCCAGGGATCAAATTATTATCCTCATTTCCTACTGGTCATCATAAAAGTATACTTAAGCTTTACTTAGGCCAATTTGTGCCTAAAACTATCATAAGGGAAAAAAAAATATGCCGTGTTTTAAACACTTGGAGTTCTTCACTAAGGTTGAAGCTACATCAACAGTCTTCATTTTGAATAAGCTAAAATGTGGCTATACCAAGGGATGGAAGGGACAGTGATTAGAAGAAGCAATGTAATATTGGTCAAGCAACTCTGTTTTATGATTTTGGAGATGCATTGAATTATTCATCTCTGATCATTGACCTTCTAAACTATGTTCCACCTGAAGGAACTATACACTGCTAAAATCATCTGTTAAATACATCATTTTCTTTTCCTTGTATGGATATGATTACTGGCCATGAAGCATTTTTGGTTCATATTGAGGATTCTCGCTTGTAAGAGGGAATTATACTTGGTCAGATTTAGGTGTTAATATTGTCATATTCCCAATTTTGGTGCAACATGGCTAACACAAATTTTTTAATCTTCAAAAAAAAAATCAGTGGTGATTGGCATATCTAGAAGACAGATTTGAGGTTTTGAAAACATTATTTCCATGGAGCTGATAACAACATATACTTCTTCATGATGTACTTCAAAAATGTATAACTAAATATAATTGTTGTTAATGTAAATTAGTGACAAAATGTTATTGTCAGTTTCTTAACTCAATAAAGTTCACAAGACCCAGGGTCTTGAACAGAATTTGACTTAAAAATACATTGTTTTGAAAAAAATATATATGACCGTTAAAATTAACCATGTTAAATTTTCAGATCATCTATATTCTGATTTTTTAAAATTGATTTGTGTAGTTGATTGGCTCACCGTATTTATTCACCATTTTCCTATCAACTGATTTTCCATGGGGAATTTACCTCACTCGCATTCTCCTTTAAGATTTTTAGGGTGAGCTTGCTGCCACCTCTATCACCATGGTAAAATTTGGATCCTGAATGGCTCAGGCTTATGAAAGATTGATCCCTGATAGTAATGCGGCAGCTACTGATTGTTGCTTGATATTTGTGGAAAGAATCTGAGACTTGTGGCACCTATGCTTGTCTTTTGACTATGAGCAAAGAGCCTGGAACTGGTCTAAGGACCACCATTTATAGCCTTAAGATGAAAATGTATTCAACATGAAAGACAATAGAAAAACAGCGAGAGGCAACCTGTAAGTCAGCCCCACTACTGAGTTTTTAAAAATCTTTTCACCTTCATAATTTTAATTTCAAGGACGTAATTACTTCCTTTTTCATAGTTGCATGCTTTTATTTTGTGGATATGTTACTCCTTTGAATTTTTCTGGGGTTAATATTACTCATTTCAAAGTTCTCTTGTACCTTTGGCATCAACATTTTCATTAGTGAGTAGTTGGTTTGTTCAGAATGGTGTTGATTTTCCTCAAATTCTTGGTGATCTTTAGTATACTCGTATTTATAATGCTGTTAACTGCATACAATCACCCTCACATAAATGAAAACCTCTATTTCCCTGGTAAAGAATGTCACAGAATGTGCTGGCTCCACTTTGTGGGTACCAAAAATGTTGCTAGTTTTTTGATGCCCAGAGAGTTTGCCCTCTTGGTGGTGCCTTGCTCATCTTGGTGATTGCCTGCTTTTCTTCTGATTCTCACTGTTAATTCTGAGAATGTATTTCAGACAATGTCACTATTTAGAGAGCTCTAGTTATGGTTTTCTCTTGGCAACAAACATTGGAACCAGAAACTAAGATTGGGAAGACTAAAAAAATATTCTACGGTCTTTAAATTAATTATGATGTCTGCTGGCAGATGGTTCACTGCTTGATCTTGAGGTTACTCTTTGGTTCTTCTGGAAAATTTACTTTTGCAGAGATCCTCTCTTTCTCTTCAACTCTGTTGGGTTTCATGGTTGATCTGTTACCTCTTGTTTTTTACTTTCCAGGATCTTTTCCATTTTAGGTTTCTTGACAGCAGCATTTCTGTAATGCCACAGATTTATTCTTCTGTCATTTTAATGGATTTTGTCTAAAGAAGCAAGGTAAAGGCTTATGCTTAGCCATTTTAGAATGGAAAATCTTTCAGATAGTCTATTCACTACTATTGCCATGAGTTATTTTTAGTATTCTTTTCTACTAGAAAAGTATGATCTTACATTCTAGTGATTTCTTACATCTATAAGAGAATTTTTAAAACATAATTACCCAGAAGTTTTCCAACTTATTGCTAATAGGGTCTGAATCTCTTGATCAACTTCTTGTTTCTCAGTGACTTACAATTAAAATTTCGGTGGGTATATAGGTATTCTCCCATGGGTTCAGTCTACAGCCAATAGCAAGCTAAATTGTCATTTTCATGCTAACAGTGGTTGACAATCTTCTTTGCCTAAGGTTTTCCAGAATTTCAAATTGGGGGTTCAGGGAAGGAAGGGAATCAAAACTGGAAACTGTCAGGCCCACTCTCCACCTCTTTCTAAATTACAGTAAAATATGGGGAGAAGATTACAATACTGACTGTGAGTGTGGAAGAGAAGTGTGAATTTCTTCTCTTTTCACTCATGAATGATAACCTCCTCCCTGCTCAGTAGGTCTTAAGTGAGGGGTACATTTACTATCTTATTATTAAAAGGTGGACATTTATGCTCTGAGAAGTTACAACAGAAAATATTTTGTTTAAAAATAGATCATCTCAAAATGTGTCCATTTTAATTTCCTTCACCAATTAGGCTTTCTATGTCTTAGGATAAAAAGAAAGTAAATATTGCCTTACTGAAATTGGTGCAAGCTTTCATTTGTAGTCAGATGATTAACTACCTACATGACTAATGCATGTAAAGTGGAAGACCTAAAGCTGTTCTAGCTATGTTAGAGCATTTCAGTTTATGGGAGAGAAAGAAGCAGAATAAACTGATATTAGGTAGTTATTGATTTCCATGAATATCGCTGTATAATAAGGACCAAGAGATAAATGAAATCTATGTGCATTTACGCATTCAAAATTATTTTCCTTTTCCTACCAGAGGCACTGCTTTTTATCAGATGACCACTAGTTTTAACAATAAGCTGATCTAACTTGGAATATCATCCTATCTAATTTATTAGTTTGCCTTTGGGGAGAAGGTTAATTGAAGGTAGCGTTTTCAAAACATAATATTCCAATGTGGGATTTGTTTTACAAAGGTAAATTCACTATCATAATAAATTGCTTCCCAAAACAGTAATATGAGAGCTCAAAGGTTTAGTGTGGTGTAAACTCTTTCAGTTAGGAGGAATACAATTGAGATGATTCTTCTTTAATTATAAGTGGTAATTTTCCAAAATTACACTATACCTGATGATATTTTTAAGACAAAAGACATTGAAATTTGGTGACTGTGGCTAGTTTGGTCTAAGTTAAGGACAAGTATGCAAGTTTGATTCTTAGGCAGACACCTTAATTGATTACTGATTTATGACAACATACTGTCATCAAGCTGCAAATAAGTGTTCTCAGAAACGGGCTCATGATCACAAACTGGTCCAGAAGAAGGTTTAATCCTGATCTCATCAGTACAAATCACTTTTAAGCATGAGGTTTTAGTGAGGGTTTGGAAATACTGCAATATTTTGTTTTCCACAGGTCAACATACTAAAATAGTTCCATGGGGAAGGTTTACATATGTACCCCTATTTCCACAATTGTGATTTTAACATTTTAGAAAAAATGAAATGACGGTATATGTTTTAAAAAAAATACTAAACTGGATAGCAGTGGAGGTGGCTGGACACTTAGCAATTCATTTTTAATTTGTTTTGCAGCTTTAATTTATTCAACAGTTGATGAGGGATCTACCAGTCCAACTCTTAAATTTATTAATTCCAATCTTCTGGGAGAACTCACAGTTTTAGACCAGTGGAAAAAAAACTTGAGGATAAAACATAAGAAATAAATTCAAATGGATACCATGACAGCCATTAGTGTCTAATATGGATTGACAGAATTGAAGTATTCTCTGTTAGACAAGTTCTCATTGATTACTCCTCAAGGTCACTTGACGCTTCTGCTTAGGTAGACAGGTAAATAGAGATCTAAGTAAAAATGACAACACGATTCAAATGAAAGTGGCACTTCTTTAAAAGAGAAGGTTCAGAGCTGGGGATTATAATAATTCAGGTGAAAAAGATACAGAGACCTTGCAGCTACTGACAAAGCTGGGCATAGTCTGATTATTAACACAAAGAGAGAAACTTCTTTCTCCTGTGGTGTTATGCAAAAGGTTATTTTATTCATAAATATGTGTCTGAAATATATGGTCATGTGTCACTTAATGGTGGGGATATATTCTGAGAAATGTGTTATTAGGTGATTTTGTTGTTGTGCAATCATCATAGACTGTATTTACACAAACGTGGGTGCTATAGCCTACTACACACCTAAGCTGTAGTAAGGTATAGCCTGCTCCCAGGCTACACACCTGTACAGCATGTTATTGTGCTGAATACTGTAGGCAATTGTAACACAATGGTAAGCATTTCTGTACCAAAACATATCTAAACATGGAAAAGGTACAGTAAAAATATAGTATAAAAATTTAAAAATTGTACATCAGTATAGAGCACTTACCGTGAATGGAGCTTGCAGGATCAGATATTGCTCTGGGTGATTCAGTGAGTTGTGAGTAAATGTGAATGCCTAGGACAATGCTGTATGATAATGTAGACTTTATAAACACTGTACACTTAGGCTACACCAAATTTATTTAGAAATTATTTCTTCAATAATAAATTAAACTTGGCTTACTGTAACTTTTTACTTTATAAACTTATAAATTTTTAAACTTTTTCAATCTTTTGTAACAATACTTAGCTCAAAACAAAAACATATTGTACAGTTGTACCAAATTGCTTTTTTTCTATCCTTGTTCTGTAAGCTTTTTTCCTTTTTTTTTTTGTTTTTTTTTTTACTTTTTAAATATTTTTGTTAAAAATGAAGACATATACACACATTATCCTAAGCCTATGCAGGGTCAGAACTATCAAGATATCACTAAGCAGCAGGAATTTTTCAGCTCCCTTATAATCTTATGGGGCCACTGTTGTCTACACATTCTGCTGTGGATCAGAATGTCACTTTGCAGCACATAACTGCATTTAAGTTTTAAAGTAAACCACAACAACACAGAAAAAACATGGCTCTTGCTCACTAAGTTCATTTTCCTTCCAATTTTTGTGGAAGTGCTTATGCTTATTACTAATTTCAATCATGTTTACTAGAGTTTGTATTCTTTCTTTATTATTTCAAAAATATTTTCCATATCTGTTTTTCTATTTTATTTTTGTGCCTACATAGTAGTTATATATATTTATGGGTTACATGAGATATTTTGATACAGGCATGCAATGTGTAATAATCACATCAGTCTAGATGGGGTATCCCTCATCTCAAATATTTATCCTTTGTATTACAAATAATCCAACTCTACTCTTTTAGTTATTAGAAAGTATACAATTAATTTTTTTACTACAGTCATCCTGTTGTGCTGGCATATACTAGTTCTTATTCTTTCCATTTTTTCTTTTGGTACCCATTATCCCCTGTTCCCCTCTCCCCCTCCCACTATACTTCCCTGCCACTGGTAACCACGCTTCTACGCTCTGTCTCCTTGAGTTCAATTATTTTAGTTTGTAGCTTCCACAAATAAGTGAGAAAATGTAAAGTTTGTCTTTCTGTGCTGGGCTTATTTCACTTAATGACCTCCAGTTAAATCCCCAGGTTGCTGCAAATGCCAGGATCTCATTCTTTTTCTGGCTGAGTAGTACACCGGTTGTGTAGACATACCACATTTTCTTTATTCACTCATCTGTTGATGAACACTTAGGTTGCTCCAAACCTTGGCTATTATGGAAGTGCTTCAGTAACTTCCATGCTTCAGTAAGCATGGAAGTGTAGATATCTTTTCAATGTACTGACTTAATTTCATTTGAGTATATACCTAGTAGTGGTACTGCAGAATCTTACGGTAGCTCCATTTTTAGTTATTTGAGGAATCACCAAATGATTGTTTTCAGTGACTGTACTAATTTACATTTCCACCAACAATGTATGAGGATTTCCTTTACATCCTCGCCAGCATTTGGTATTGCCTAACTTTTGGGTAAAAGCCATTTTAACTGGGGCAAAGTGATATCGTTGTAGCTTTCATTTGCATTTCTCTGATCAGTGATGTTGAGCACCCTTTCATATGCCTGTTTTCCATTTGTATGGCTTCTTTTGAGAAATGTCTACTCAGATCTTATGTCTATTTTAAAATTGTATTATTAGATTTTTTTTCCTGTAGAGTTGTTCAAGTTTCTTATATATTCTGGTTATTCATCCCTTGTCAGATGGGTAGTTTGAAAATATTTTGTCCCATTCGTAGGTTCCCTCTTCACTATGTTGATTGTTTCCTTTGCAGTGTAGAAGCTTTTTTAAAAATGTGCTTATTTATTTATTTAACTTTCAAGGTCAGGGGTACATGTGCAGGTTTGTTACTTAGGTAAACTTATGTCATAGGGGTTTGTTGTACATATTATTTCATCGGATATACTCTGTACAGAATATATTAAGCCTAGTGGTCAGATATTAAGCCTAGTAGCCATTTTTCCTGATCCTCTTCTTCCTCCCACCCTTTAGCATCTCACAGGCCCCAGTGTGTGTTGTTCTCCTCTATGAGTTCATGTGTGCTCATTATTTAGCTCCCACTTACAAGTCAGATCATGCAGTATTTGGTTTTCTGTTCCTCTGCTAGTTTGCTAAGGATATCATGTCCCTGCAAAGAACACGATCTTTTTATGGCTGTATAGTAGTCCATGGTGTACACAGACAACCTACAGAATGGGAGAAAATTCTTGCCAACTGTGTATCCAACAAAGATCTAATATACAGCATCTATAAGAAAATTAAATTTACACACACACACACAATCTTATTTAAAAAGTGGGCAAAGGACATGAACAGATACTTTTCAAAAGAAGACATACATGCAGCAACCATCAGGAAAAATAAGGTCAACATCACAGATCAATATAGAAATGTCAATCAAAACTACAGTGAGATACCATCTCACACCATGGCTATTATTAAAAAGTCAAAAAATAACAGATGCTGATGAGGTTGTAGACAAAATGGAATGCTTACATATTGTCGGTGGGAATGTAAATTAATTCCACCATTGAAGAAGGCAGTGTGGTGAATCCTCAAAGACCTAAAGACAGTAATATCATTCGACACAGCAATCCCATTACTAGATATCTTCCCAAAGGAATATGAATCATTCTATTATAAAGACACGTGTATGCATATGTTCACTGCAATGCTATTCACAATAGCAAAGACATGAAATCAACCTAAATGCCCATCGGTGATGACAGACTGGATAAAGAAAATGTGGTACATATACACCATGGACTACTATGCAGAAGCTTTTTAACTTCATGTAATTCCATTTGTTCCTTTTTGCTTTGGCTGCCTATGCTTGTGGGATATTACTCAAGAAACCTTTGCCCAGACTGATGTCCTGGAGAGTCTCCCCAGTGTTTTTGTGCAGTAGTTTCATAGTTTGATGTCTTAAATTTGTCTTTAATTTGTTTAATTTTCTTTTTGTATATGGTGAGAGATCAGGGCCCAGTTTCATTCTTCTGCATATAGATATCCAGTTTTCCCAGTACTATTTATTGAAAAGACTGTCAATAAAGTGAAATGACAATCTATAGAATAAGAGAAAATATTTCCAAACTATTTATAAAACAGGGGTAAATATCCAGAATATATAAGGAACTCAAATATCTCAACATAAAAAAATCAATTAAAAAATGAGCAAATGATCAAAACAGGCATTTCTCAAAAGAAGACATACAAATGACCAGCAAATATATTTAAAAAGTGCTCAACATCAATAATCATCAGAGAAATGCAAGTAAAAACCATAGTGAGATATTATCTCACCCCAGATAGAATGGCTATTATAAAAACAAAAATTAACAAATGCTGGCCAGATTGCGGTGAAAGGGAACTCTTTCTTATACACTGTTGGTGGGAAAGTAAACTAGTATAGCCACTACGAGGGTTCCTCAGGAAACTTCAAATAGAATTATCATATGATCCAGCAATATGCTACTGGATATTATCCAAAGGAAAAGAAATCAGTATACCAAAGAGATATCTGAACCACCATGTTTATTGCAGCACTATTTACCTTAGCCAAGATATAGAATCAATCCAAGTGTCCAACATGAAATTAATGGATAAAGAAAGTGTTGTGTATATAGCCAATAAAATATTATTCAACTGTAAAAATGATATCCTGTTAAAAATGATATATGTTAAGTGAAATAAGTCAGAAACAGAAAGTTAAAGACCATACATTCTTATCCACATGCAATAGCTAAAAAAGTTGATCTCACAGAAGTAAAGAGTAAAACAGGTTACCAGAGACTGGGAAGGGTAGGCAGGAAGTGGGAAATAGAGATACATTTGTTAAAGGACACAACTTTACAGATAGATAGGAAGAATAAATTCCAATGTTCTCAAGCACTTTAGGATGACTATAGTTAACATTAACATATCCTATATTTTCAGATAACTAAAAGCAAGGATATTGAACGTTTCCAACACAAAGGAATAAGTGTTTGAGATGATGGATATGTTAATTACCCTGGTCTTATTACTATATATTGAATATATCAAAACATCACTATGTACCCCATAATGTGTATAATTATTATTTGTCAATTTAAAAAGTAAATTTTTAAAAAATGATTTTATTATAAGAGCTTTGGTTGTACTATGGGAAATAAGAGAGATGATTCCTGCATAAACTTTATTTGTAAGATTTTTTTCCCATTCTATTCTTAAATAATATTTTTAAGAACATTATCACCTAAAAATGATAACATACATAAAAGTAAGTTATAAAACACAGGAATATGTAATATTACTATAGTGTCGTGAATAAAGGTCTATGACAATTTAGATATCAGAAATTATATTTTCAACTACAGGGAGTCAGTGTTCCTTGAACAGAGGCCATTTGAACTGAAATTTGAAAAGTGAGTAGAATTTAGCAACACAGACATCAAGTATCTACTAATTCAGATGATTAGTAAGTACTACCTATGTGTTTTAAGATGTTCAAAAGGTCTTCTCATGTTATCCTGGAATTGCAGGTAAGTCGCAAAGTAAGTAAAAGAATTGGACGTTCTGAAGAAGCCCACCAACCTGACACTCCCTGAACACTGCAGCAGAGCCAGTCATCTACTTTCATCACCACCCTGTGCCACTCTTCTTCCTTTTCACAGCCACACACTGGTAGAGGACTGCAAAGATAAAAGGAGGATATTGGCTAGGAAGGAGGGGTGTTCTCCCTCCAAGATATGCAAGGAAATAACTTCACAGGAAAATCACTCAGAGTTGAGAATTTGTGCAAGAAAGGACAATTGACTTTTTATCTCCTTGTTAGATGTATATATAGGCAGAACATTTCTGGATCTGCTCCTCTGTTCATGTAGTCTTAAAGAGAACTGGAAAGAGATGGCAGAGTTTAGGAAAAACATGAGACACAGCCTACTGTCTTATGTTTGGCCATGAAAATTTCCCCTTTAGCAAGAAGCTGCCAAGGCAGATGAAAGTCTTACCCAACAAAGCTATTCATCATGCATGGGAATTCAGGCAGTAAGAAACTGTGGGATCAACCATGGATGGGAAGAATTAAGGCAAGGGAGGGAGTAGAAGAGGTTTAGCCACAACAAGATCTCCCATGGCAGTAAATCGTGCAATAATAAGGCCCCTCCAAAGAACCTACACATGTACCCCATAAGAGAATCAACATTTTGGTGCCAGCCATACAGAAAACACTGAGGCTCCGTCAGTGTTGGTCAAAGAAGTAGCAACAACCGATAAGCAGCAGCTGTGAATTCATTTAGTTAAGAAAAGAGATGTTTGTTCCTTTTCCATTTCCTCAAACCTCCCCCTAAACTAGGGAAGCTAAAAAGGAGACACAGAGAGACATAGTAAGAGCAACCACATTCAATTCCCCATCCAAACCCCTCCGGTCAAGAGTCTAATCAGTGATGGTGGGGAGGAGGAGAGCTCTGAGGTATATGAGAGATTTGATTTTTAAAATGGATTAGACTTGTTATTAATTAAAAGGAGCAGGAAAAGTTTGGCTTCTGTTCACATGTCCAGAGAAAGAAAAAGGGGAATTTGACATAATCATTTATTTAAAGCAACTGTATTTTTTAAATTCTATATTTTATTTCTAAACAAAATAAAATACAGAATTTAACATCAAGATCCGTTCTTTTTTTGTGAAAAGAAATGTACATAAAGCCACATTTCTTTATAGTGGAAGTTAAAAAAAAATGAAGTTGAGGAGGTAAAAAATGAAGTTAAGGAAAATTAATAGGAAATTCAAACCAGATAATACTGATGAAAAAGATGATTATATTAATAGCAATAGCTAACTTTATCATTATATGTCAAGCCGTGCTCTAAAAGCGTTGCTATGGTTTGAATATTTGTCCCCTCTAAATCTCATGTTGAAATCTGATCCCATTATGGAGATGGGGCCTGGTGGGAGGTGTTTGGGTCATAGGGGCAGTTCCCTCATGAATTAATTGGTGACCTTTCTGTGGTAGTGAGTGACTTCTATGCTATTACAAGATCTGATGGTTAGAAAGAAACTGGTACCTCCTCCCCTCAACCCCCTCTTTCTTGCTCCCCCTCTCTGTCACTCCCTCTTACACCATGTAACAAACTGGCTCTCCCTTTGCCTTCTGACATGAATGAAAGCTTCTTGAGACCCCAGCAGATGCTCAGCAGATGTTGACCATGGAAATTTGAATGTACAATCTATAGAACTTTGAGCCAAATGAACGTCTTTTCTTGATAAATTACCCAGCCTCAGTTATTCCTTTATTTATAGCAAAGCAAATGAATGAATACACTCGTATCAGCTCATTTAATTCTTGAACCAGCTCAAAGAGGCAATCAAATGAGATCGATCCCATTTCACAGATGTGAAAACTGAGGCTCAAGGAAGTTAAGTAACTTGCTCAAGGAGATAAATTTAGAAAGTGACAGAACTGTAACCAGGCATTCTGATCCCATAGCCCTTGCTCTAAACTAAGTTTTGCTGTCAATGAAGTCCGCTTTATGTTCACCACTTTTACTAAACTCTATACTACTTCAAAGACCTATCTTTAGTTTTACAGTCTCCACAAAACCATTCTTTTAATTCTCTATCATCAATTTATCTTTGAATTTCAACTCCCTTTAAATTCTCACAATACATTCTAGATTAGGGATAATTTCATTTATTTTTTTTGTACCACTCCCTCCATCCCAGACTTCCTTGTTCTTCCTGACCCTACACCTACCTTGAAAATCATGAAACGCATCATAAAGAGCATAGACAAGCTTTATTCACAGATGTTGACTGATTTTTCTTAACCTATTATTTTGTAGGCTATAATAGAAATCTGACAGAAAAAGGCCTGTAAATTTCTGTAAGTTTCAATACTTTTCCTACTACCTATTCTCAATTAACACAATTTAAATACCTTTTAGATGGCAGCTAGAGCTCTCGTTTAAATCATTTAATACTTTTGTAAATCTATTTTTGAACTCATTTTATGTCTAATAATCATTCTATTCGAGTAGCAGTGAGCCATGTTGTATGACACCCTCGCTCTGCTGGAGAGCTGCTTCCTTTGAAAAACGGTTGACAAGTACCAAATTTATTCTGCGTAATTTGTTTTTATAGCAGCCTGATGTTCTTCAATCTTTTCTTAAATTGAACACTGGTAAGATACAGTGTAAACTGCCTTGCAGCTACGTTGGATTTGCCATGCTGGCTCTCCACACTTGGAATTAGATTGATGTTTCATTTTACACAAAGGATATTTTAAATAGCACTGAGTACACCTCCATACTACTCACAAAGCATACTTCCTCATTATTTCAATATTTCTTCAGTTAAAAAAAGACAGAAACTTGATTACTCCTTTGGGTTAGAAGAACAACTCAATGAGCACTCAAAACAACGGGTTTTCGCAGACCATACTTCCAAATCCACAGATATGGCAGGGATCCCTGTGAGCTTATTAGACGGTTGTTAAGTGATAGAGTTGAAATGTGAATCTTTAAAAGAAGACCCCAATTTATGGGTGTATTTTATCAAAATAAAATATGCTGAAGGAGGGGAATATATTCATGAAAACACTTTCTCTGAGATATTTTTCAAGGCAGCAGCTTTTTAAGTCCAGTTTGCCAACTGTCATCAATTCATCTTCTTAAGCAAATAATTCGATCTATTCAATGTTGTACTATGGCAGTGCTGATGAGCTCTTAATTCTCCCCTATTTATTATAGCAAATGTAGCACTGACCTTAATGAAGCATGTATTAAGACAAAAATGTCAGTGCCGTATTTTAAAAGACACTTTCAAGTACAGAAGTTCCAAAGGTCAGTATGATATTTGCAAGTGGGTCATTCAAACACGTATTAAGTTTTAAAAGAAAGTAAGTGGAATCTCTCGATAATTTGATAGATTTTTATTTTTTAAACAGGATATGCAGGGACAGCTAAAGTTTAGAAATTATAGAGATGTTCTGATTTTATCTTGACTGTCATGAATCTCTTTAAATTTCCAAAATTACTTTCTCATGTAAATAGTTGTTTAAAGTTGGAGAGTGGGAAATATAGGCAGTCAACTGATCCTGGCCCTCACAGTTAACATAATATGAACTGATTTTAAGGAAATTGTTGACAAAATATCTTATTGTCTGAGGGCAGGGCTGTATATATGGTTGGCTCTGAAAATTTTGTTGTTTGAGTAAATCTATTACATTAGTTACTTATGGACTAAATTAGCTGAATTGAGTTGAGTGGATAGTTTTGAATTCTCTGTATCATAGAAGTCTGAAGATGAAATAAGTTATGAAATTAATTTAATCACAGGTTTTTGACAGCCTGCTATATTCAAGGTTCTCTATTGGGCTCTGTGAAGATGAGAAATATTTAGAACAGTCTACCCCTGTTTTCAAGCAGTTTAAAGCTTTGTAGGAAGAATAAGAGACAAGCAAATAATGTATATTTCATTTAACCTCAGACTCTGTAGTCAGATTATTCTGTATCATCCCAAGCTAATGGCTGCACTCTGGTCACTGACCGCTGCCAGCTGCGTTACTATCTCAGTGCAATCTATTCTTCTGTAAGATTGGAAGGTAGCTGGAAAGTTCTTCATTGCACTGAACTAAAATTTGTTTCTTTATTATTTCTTTCCATTGATTTTGTGTTCTGGTCTTTTAAATCAAGAACAATCTATTCCCTCTTTTTCAGGATAATCTTTCAGATATCTGAAGACCCATCTGTCCCTATTTCGGTCAATTCACTTCAACAAATGCCTTTATCTTCTCTTCCAGCTAAACCTCTTTAGTTTCTTTTTAAAAAAAAAATCTCAATATAATGACATTTGGAGATACTCCTGCCCCTCCCCTCATCTTATCCCATTTGTCTTATTCTGGTTGGGAGAAAAGGCCCATGTGGTTTGGAGATGAAAATGATTAACACAGTAAGTAGCGTGATATAGAATAACTATTATTGGAGGTTGAACTGCACTGAGCACAAAATGCCATAGTAAATTATAAGGATAGAATGTTCACTGTTCTATAAGGATTTTTCTTGTGAGTCAAATTTTTAGAAAACTTTAAAAGTCTACCCTGTTAGTGCTCACAATCTGGATGTATGGGTGTTGCTGATGCTGAAAAATGCAAAGCAGTGTTCTCCACGTGGCAGACACACAAAGATTGCCCTTTCATTTTCTTCTGCAGCCACCATCTAAGAATCTGTTTCATTTCCTCACAGTCTGTTTGACACCTTTACTCAAAAAGCCACCCCATCTGTGATGCTTCATGCCATATTGTTCTGTCTACCAGTGATGCTTCCAATTTGTTCCCAGCTCTGCCATGCCACTTGAAATGGGTTGCCGTGTCTCTAGAAAGCTTCTTAGTTCAACCTGCAATTCAGCTGCCACTTGGGTTTCTGATTTTGTATGCTGATTACGTATCTCCCATAGAAAAGAGATATACAACCACAACTGGCTGCTGTTTCTGACTGACTGCTTCAGATTATTCTTGGCCATATCAGTTGCCTCATTTTATGCTAATTATGGTTGGCTGGTGATATTAATGAGCTTTAGGGATCCCACTAGAGCATCAGGGGTATGTCAAAGACCTAGCAGGCACCTTGAAGATCAGACACACCACTGCACAAACCCACATTTGGGTCTGTCCCTAGGGATATGATTTTTTTTTAATTAATATCTTTTTTCTTGTCAATTGGCACAGCTCTACAAATCTTGCAGTCTGCAGGTTCGATGATAGTATTGGACTCTACTGTTCATCTTGGGAATGAGAAAGTTATTTTTGTAGTTTCCACTTTTTTCAGGCTTAGAAATAACAATATTGACAATGATGACAACAAATTCCCACATGAAACACACTAGAACAGGACCCCTTTGACCAAGCCCCCCTTTCTTCACCCTTCTTAAGAGCTGTCTCAGACCCCAGGACATCCTCCAAACTCTCTTCAGAACCGTGTGAGGCAGTGAGGACATAAACATTAGGTGCAGAGAGATCCCAGGCCTATGGCTAACTATTATGCAGACTTATCTGAGACAATAACACTGACTTCAGATAAGCGTTATTGCTAAGAATTATGCTAAGAATTAAATGCAAGTTAAATTGAGGCCTGTATGTACTCTGTCTTTACTCTGTACTCCCAAACCAATTCATGGTGTACTTTTCTAGTGAGATCTTGTCTCATGCTCCATCAGAATCACTGGGTATTTTCTTAGCAGCCTGGTAGAAGGTACTCTGTCTCTCACACCCTTCTTTTCCCAGCCATGAATAATGCAATATTTTTAGTAAATTCTCTTATCTAGAACTTGCCTAAGGCATGAGTCTTCCATATGTGATTTATCTCCCAGGAACACAAAGCTGGGCCCACGGTCTGTGAGTAAAACGTTAGAGAATAAGCTTAATTACTTAAGTTACCATTTCCCACCTCCAACCTGTCTGTTCCCCTCTTCCTGGAAGTTACAGTAATTTTAATCTATAACAGATCTTGGTAAATATTTTCCTTGTTGTTCCCCAAAATGCGTGTCAGCAACACTAGCTCTACAGAATGATACATAGGATTAGTGAAAAAAGTGGTCTACATGATCAAATAAGTTTGAAAAAGCTCTGTTTAAGCATGATTGAAAAGGTTTTTCTGGTTGTAGGACTTGTTAGCACTTCAAATATACTAATATTCTTAAAAGGAGAAGGAATAAAGTAGATAGTCCTCATGTTGCTTATTTTTTCTTTACACTTGAAATCTGAGAGGGGATTACCTCTCAGATAAAACGCTGATCTAATCCAAACAAAAGAGAGGCTCAAAAAGCCATTTTTATTTCACTGTGCTTCATAATCATAACCCCAAAACCACAAGGACAGAAAAGAACTAGAAAAGCAACACAGGTGACATGCAGCAAGCATGAGCAGAGGAAGATTCTGTGTTTTAATCTATCCACAAACTATCCGTAAAACTCCCTGTCCCTTTAAGTCAGTTATATTTAATCCTGCCTAATTTCTGTAGTTGCCTGGCTACTTTCACTCTCCCAGACACATTTAATCTGATCTGATAGTAACAATTTTATTAGTTACGGTTATATATCTGAATCTGGGTGTTTGTTTGAAGGGTAATGCCTTGCTATGGGTTGAATTCATCTGTTGAATGAATGAATGAAGTCCTAACTCCTAACACTTCACAATGTGCACTTATTTGGAAATAGAGTCATTGTAGAAGCAATTAGTTCAGTTAAGATGAGGTTTTACTAAAGTATGGTGGTCCCCATTATCCAATATGAGTGACAGCCTTATAAAAAGGAGAAATTTACGGCAGGGCACAGTGGCTCATGCCTGTAATCCTAGCCCTTTGAAAGGCTGAGGAGGACGGATCACGAGGTCAGGAGTTTGAGACTAGCCTGACTAACATGGTAAAACCCCATCTCTACTAAAAAAGTACAAAAATTAGCTGGGCGTGGTGGTCGAACGCCCGTAATCCCAGCTACTCAGGAGGCTGAGGCAGAAGAATCGCTTGAACCCGGGAGGCAGAGATTGCAGTGAGCCGAGATCATGTCACTGCACTCCAGCCTTGGCAACAGAGCGATACTGTCTCAAAAGAAAAAAAGAAGCGGGGGGTGGGAATTTGACCACAGAGGAAGCCATGCAAATAAGGGGAAAGTGTATGTGATGACAGAGACCAGGTGATGCTTCTACAGACCAAGAATCTGTTGGTGTCAAAGATTGCCAGCAAACCACCAGAAGCTCAGAGAAGGGCATGAAGCAGATCCTCCCTCACGGCCTCAGAAGGAACCAACACTGCCAACACCCTGATCTCAGACCTCCAGCCTCCAGAACCATGGGAAAATACATTTCTGCTGTTTAAGCCACTCAGTTTTGGTACTTTGTTACAGCAGCTCTAGCAAACTAATATGTGCACCTAACATTTCTAAGAGGAAATATCATCACTTATCTGGCTTACGTACTTCTCTTACCCCAGTCCTACTCCCAGTACCATCCTGGTTGGCTTCCTTCTCCTGGGTTCCTGTTTCTTCTATGAAAAGTTCAACAAAGTCAGGGAGTCAAGGTTTATTTGCTGTGCGCTTACATCTGCTTGGGTCTTAAGCCTTAGTTCTATTTCTCTGAAGCATTACACCAGTGAGCATGGAGCTGGCCACATTCAGATAATTGTGTCACTTAGCCTTTGGGTTGTTAGTTGACTAGATTCTCTAGCTTCACATATTATGAACACATAGGACAATAAGGCTATGATAAGAAGTAAATATTTATGTGTCTGTAGGCAGCAGTATATAGGAGCTATTATTTACAGGCACAGAAATTAATATGAAACAGAAAGACATTTTGCTTTTAAAATAGCATTAACCCTAGACACTTATGATGACTACATTATGAAGTTAATAAAAGCAGTGTAACTTTTAGGGGCATCATTTTTATGATTTATTTATATGGACTTTTAAACTTAAATATTTTATTCTCTGTTTATAGACCATGATTATCTCTTTACACAGTACTTTTGTCTGCTTACAACAATGATTTTGATTCTCTTGAACTCAGACCTTGATGAATCATTCTCATAGCTGCTCTCTGTAAGAACTGAGTCATCAAAAAGAATATTTGTTCATGAAAGGGCATGAGCCAGCAAAGGGTATTAACTATTTTGGGATCACCTTTCTGAAAAATCTAAGAAAACCTGTGGACTCTTCCCCCTTAAAAAATGAAAATTGTTTATTTTCTATATAATTGCAAATGTCCACAGAACCATAAAGTCTATAACTAAATTCCCTAGAATTCCAAGGGATCCGTGTTAAGAATTCCAAAACAATATCATCCATCCTCATTCATGTGCCTCTCAGGAGAGAAGAGGGCTGTTTTCCACCCATGAAAAGAACAGTTAACAAAGAATTGAACTGATAGAATCAGCATCTCAGAAAATATTTAAAAAAATAGATATTCAGATTCTCTATTGGATGTATCGCAAGGAAAAAGAGTCACATTTCTCTGAATAGATCTTGGCAAGAGAAACAAATATGCTTAAGGGTTCCAGAAGCGGATTTGCTCACACACTACTTCCAGCTTTTATCTCTGAAGTGCTGTATATTCAGTGGATCCACCTGTCCAGCATCAGCTTCTCTTTCTTTTGATGACAATATCCATCTTTCCTTCTGTGGCCTCAGCCTTTTCTAACTTAATCATTTGGTTCAGTTATGGCTGAATCCATCCCAGCTGCAGAGTTTGGCATATAATCGAAAGCTGGCTTGTGAGTGTATTCTACATCCTGCTTGCAGCAATTGGTTCAGGGAAGGATCTTTGAGCTAATCTGGGACTTGCAACTTACATTCAACTTTTAGGACAAAGAAACCCCCTCAGGGTAGCTAGGCTGTTAGGAGTTAGTCATGGAGCTGCTGGTGATCTTTTGGTCACCATGAGGGGAAAGAAAGTATGTCTACTAGTAACACCAAGAGAGAATGGCGAATATCCAGGAGATGGAAACCAGTGCTGAGGATATCATACCTAGCTGTGTGGAACAGAACCACTCTGCACCTTTCTTCCCAGAAGCCCAACCTAGGAGGCTGACCTGTGGAGACTACATAGAGTACCTCTCTGGTTTTCAGATGGGGTCAAGCACAGGGGAGCCAAAGCAAAGGTGAGATGAGGTATTTGATCCTCTGGGTCCCTCTGTAGGGTTGTCTCAGGCTGGCTCTGTCAGGCCCTTTTCAGGTTCTGGCAACTTCTTCCTCTCATATCATTGGGCTTATAGGCGGTAACAGTTCTTCTGCTAACCCTGGGTTACTGTTCTAGCTCCTTTTCATTCACTACTCCCACGTCTTCACAATGGTTCTTGTGTACATAAACTGTTCTGGTTATTTTAATATGAGCGTGCCAGCTGTTTCCTGTAGAGACGCCCAATGATACACCAGCCTTGCCTGAAATCAGCTCAACCTTAGATGTTTCATATACATGAGCATATACATTCCATCTTTTTGTTTAATCCATTTTGAGAAGTGTTTCTATCACTTGCAACCAGAAAGAGTCTTGACTAATACAATCTATCTTAACCCCTTGGGCCACCTTGTGCATTCTAGTTGGAAAATAATTGCTTTAGAAACATGGACAGACACATTACGGGAGTTAAAACTCACTTAGGTTGGAATGTAATTTTCAAACAAATCCATCATGTCACTCATGATCTATTAATCCTTGTCCTGTAGAATTAAAGCAACCCTGCTGCCCATGTTTAAAAAATGTGACCCCTACTGCCTGTAGAATTTCAACCAAATTTTTATGCACACAAGTTTCTAGCACATAAAAGTGGTATGAATCAGACCAAAAACATACTTGTTCCAATTAAAAGGTGTGAAAAGAGCAAAGAGAAATGGCCTTTTATATTTACTCACCTCAGCAGCTGAGCAGTTCATTAGCAAATCCTGAAATGCACGTAGGTCATAAGCTCCAGGAACGTGAAGACTGTTTTATAAAGCAATCTTAGAAAGGCAACCTTTAAGTCAAAAGTACTATTCCCTGGTGTGGTTTATTAATTGAATCATTTGTTTACAAAAGTTGAACGTGGCTCTAAGTGACAGTACTGTTTGCACAGTGGCACCAATATTGGGAAAGCTTATGGGTAATGCATTAGTAATGTAGAAAAAGACACTGCCTGAGTCAGGGGTATTTGTTTAGCATATTGAAATCCAGCAACTCCCTAAGCATGAATTGAATTAGCTTATTAAAGTTTAAAGTAGTCTTTAAATATATTGCTAATGAGTACCATGAAGTCAAGATATTTACCACCTTCTCAAACTTGCCAGAGATTTAATGTGAGTCCTTGGTTGAATAATGGAAAAGGTTAAAAAAAATTGGTGTGGTAGGGTGTTCAGTTCCCATGTTTTACCTCTTCCTGAATCAAGGTAAAATTTTACTAGATGCGATTTCTAGAATGAGGGCTTAATTGTTGTCAGCAAATATTTTCCTTTATTTAAATTACAATTCCTTGTAGAGAATGTGGCAAGAGGAATAAATATACTGATTAAAGTTATCCTTTTAAAAAATTTAGTTTTACCTGATGACTCACTCGTGGGTTCTAATTTTGAGTAAGTCAGTTCTGAGGTTGAAAGAAAAGTTAACACATTTTGATTGACTCTGATAAAATATAGAATTGTGTTTTCTGTGTGTGGAGATAATTCTCCCACTGAAAGATGTTTTCCCTTTCATAGAGGATGCCTTTGACAGACCATGCAGGTAGGTGTGACTAACTCACAGTGGACTGTGTGTAAAAAAGAAGTGTGCTGTTTTGTGCTAAGAGAAGCAGGCATATCTCCTCCAGGCTCTTTTCTCTTTAGAGAGCTAGATCTAAATGATAGCGAAGTCTAGAGCCTCAAAAGGAAAGAAACCTGGATCATTGCCTGAACTAGTGAGTGGAGGTGAGATGCCCAACAGTTACATCCACCTTGGACTGTTACATGAGCAACAAGTAGAATTCTTATTGCACTTGAGCCATACATATTTGGCCTTAATGTTTTTAAATGCACATTTGGCCTTCTCTAATGAACACATTATACCTTTTGAATCAGTTAACCATGGGCCATCTAAATCTGACCCCACCAGGCAGATAAAACTCCAACATCTACAATAGGGCATATTTACCTGGCTGAACAAGACCCAGACACTGACAGTGTAGAAAATATTCCTCTCCCCCATTCCTTCTGCATGTTCTAATGATATGTATAAAAGCATTTGTTTACCAATTAAGGGAAGGGGGCGTTTAGCTAAAAGTAAAAGCCGATAGAAGAAAGAAGAGGGTGGCATGAGGTCTGCTCTGCAGGAACAGTTAGGATGAAAACAACTCCCTCACCTGTCTAGGCACAAGATTTAGATTTGAATTCTCATAAATGGAGGGAGAGAATCAGAAACAAACAGAAATGTTCACCACTGGCTGGAAACTTGATAGGATGATAGATTCAAGTAGCTCTGTTTGGGGACCAGGAGATAAGACCTGACCAAGAGTTTAAAGGAGACTTAATCTTCTACCTCTGTCCAGAATTTAGCACAAACCAGGGTATCTTTGGGAACACTTGGATACAGGATACTTGGCCTAGGCATTATCATTCTCAAAATGGCACCATCAGCGGGAGCAATGGTTAGATAGAAAACAACTTCCCTCCCTGACACAATAGGAATGGCTGACAATATTTGCCCATCATTTTTTTGATGTCAAATGCTATCATAATAGTTTTATAAATACAGGTCTGAGTATTTCTAATCTGGAAATCTGAAATCTGAAATGCTCTAAAATCTGAAACTTTTTAAGTACTGACATGATGCTCAAAGGAATTGCTCACTGGAACATTGCAAATTTCTGGTTTTTCAATTTGAGATGCTCAACTGGTTAATATAATGCAAATATTCCAAAATTTAAAAAAGAAATCCAAATTTGAAACATTTCTGGTTCCAAGCATTTCAGGTTAGGGATACTCAGCCTGTATCTCAACTATTCCTCATAACATTACAGTGTGATAGCAATTACTAAGAGGTAGGAAAGTAGTATTATTTCTGTTTTATAAATTAGGAAGTGGATACAGAGATTAAGTAACTTGCACAGTGTCATGTAGCTAGGAAATGACAAAGCTAGAATTCAAATCCAGGGAATTAATTGCTATGCTATATACTCTCCTGTACCCCCCACCCCAATCCACAGGAATGGGTTTCCCAGAAGCAAGGAAGCCTGTTACTAAAATAAGCATTCCAGTCTCAAGAGATCAACAAACCCTTCTAGAAATAATCAGGAACACTCAGGGAGGGGTTAGTACTACATGGAATTTCAGCTGGGTACAGGCTTCAAATCATAATTTGGGCAAAAACATAAACACCGCCCCTTTCAGCAGTCATTGTCTGGTAAGTATATGGTACTTCTGCATTTTATTAACTTACCAGTTCCTCTCTAGGTCACAGTCAATATGATTATGCCACAAGTAAATAAATGACATAGATTTAAACTACCAGATGTTTAACTGTAGGGAAATAAATTAGAATAGTTGAAGCAGAGCTTCAAGGTATTTTTTTTTATTGTTATAAAACAATCTGGGCCACTTATATATAACAGATGAAATAGTAAGGAGAAAGAAGAAAACTGTACATTAGGACAGTGAAAGAAAAAATGGATTTCTGCAGTGACCAGTGCTGTTACTTATCTAACTATTCCTTTGGGGTTAAGGGTGACGTCCTCCATGCATGTCTTATTTCTGTGATCATATATGACTAATGGGGCCAATCTGGCCACATATTTCCCTAGGGAATGGGTGGACCTGGGTGGTTAATTTCATGTGTTGTTTCTGCTGATCCAATTATTCTCTTTTTGTAGTTGAAGAATTGAAAAATACTGTATTTCTTGCTGTAGATTTTTATTCTCCCTTTTCAATACTGGGGGGAGGATAAGCCCTGGGTCTTTTGAATCCTGGACTTCTAATTTGAGCTGCCTAAATGACTGTAATGGTGTGGCTTAGGGGATCAGATCACCATGGTGTTCTGTTCCCATATTTACCTGGATAATTGGCCACCTGCATTTCATATCTCAACTCCTAAATATTACCAAGGAGCTCTTAGTAATATCTCACAACTGCTAAGACTAATTATCCATTGTAAGGCTCTGCGCTTTTTCTAGCTTCTACACTTGCCCTCTTTCAGCCTGTTTTCTACACAACAGTCAGAGTGACCCTTTTTTTGTAAAAGATAAGTCAGATCCAGTTATTCCCCTGCTGAGAACTCTTGAATGCCTTCCTAGCACACTGAGAAAAGTATCCAAGGACCCTAGAAAATCTGCCTCTGGCTGCCCTATCCCCTCACCCTTTCTGGGCCTCTGTTCCTATGGCCTATTCCTTTTTTGCTTCAATATGCCAGCCTCCCCACACACCATAGTTTTCATCCGCCAGCTCTTCACCAGATCCTCTCTTGGCTCATTCTCACATGTCACTCAGGCCTCTACTCAGATGCTTCCTCCTCAGAAAGGGCTTCCCTCACCAAGTCTTCTCAAACAGCACTGCTGGAGAATATGCAACCCCTTATCTTCCCTCATTTTTCTTCTTATCACTACCGAGCATTATAGCATATATTCTTTGTGTATTTATTGTCTTTATTTATTTCCAGTAGGATTTACATTTTATGGTCTAAATTTAGCTGTTTTGCTTACTCTTATATCTTCAGTGCTTATAAAAGTCTTAACATATTGTAGGTAATAAATATTTTGTCAAAAGAATGAATGAGAAACAGTGGTAGTTTTTGAAGTGATTGATTCATCATGACTCTAAGTGCTCAAGATAGGTACACTGAAGTTGGTATTGGATTAGGATACATGGTTATTTATGATCATTAATTCATTCAATAAAATGTTACTGTCTACAAAATGCCAGACACTGTTCTGGATGACTGAGATATTGCAATGAACAAAAAGTCCCTGGCTTAGTGAAGTTTATATTCTTGTGGGAGAATAGAGACAGAAAAATAAAACAGTGTTTTTTAATAGAAGCTGGGAAAAGCACAGGGCCTTGCAAGGGACAATTAATTAATTTCAGCCATTGTAGGGTATTAATAAGAGCTCCTTGGTAAGTTTTGGGAACTGGGATATAAAACCCAGGTGCCAATCATCCAGGTAAATGTGGGAGAAGAACAACATGGTGATTCAATCCTTTCAGCCTCACCATCACTGACACTTAGGAAGTTCAGATTAGAAGCCGGCACTCAATACACACTCAATACATAGAGAAATTACCTTTCCTATGATTAAAAAAAAAAACTAATTGTTTTGATTAAGTGACATTTCAAAAGAAGAAAACAGGCCAGGTGCAGTGGCTCATGCCTGTAATCCCAGCACTTTGAGAGGCCGAGGTAGGTGAATCACAAGGTCAAGGGTTCAAGACCAGCCTGACCAAGGTGGTGAAATCCAGTCTCTACTAAAAATACAAAAAAGTTAGCTAGGCATGGTGGCACATCCCTGTAATCCCAGCTACTCGAGAAGCTGAGGCAGGAGAAGTGCTTGAACCCACGAGGCAGAGGTTGCAGTGAGCCAAGATCGCACCACTGCACTCCAGCCTGGGTGACAGAGCAAGACTCTGTCTCAAAAAAAAAAGAAGAAACCCAATAGAAAAATAGAGAGTTCTGGGATGGTGCATAAGAGAAGGCCCTGTGATAAGCGGGCATCAGGGACCTGAAGGAGGTAAGGGAGTGAGCAGAGAGCAGAGAGAGGAGCTTTCCAGGCCCAGTGAAGCACAGGTAAAAGGCCCAGAAGCAGGAGCAAGGGGGCCAGAAGGCCCGAGTGCTGTGAGTGAACTTGGAAGGTAGTAGGAGATTAACTCAGAGAGGTGGTGGGCGGGGCCATATAGGGCCAGCTAGGTCATAACAGACACATTAGCATGTACTGAAAGAGAGATGAGAACCTGCAGAGGGGTGAATTTGGTCATGCTGGCCATTTTTTGGAACTACTAGAATGGTGTTAGGAAGTTATTATTAGGAAGTTTTGGAGCTATTCCAGTAATCCAGGTGAGAGATAATCATAGCTTAGAGCAGGGTGGTAGTGATAGAGGTCAGCTTCTAGAAACAATTGAGTACCTGTGTCTTTCTTACCTGATTTATATAGCCATGTGGGCCTGTGGGCCTCTTCTGAGTGAAAGCTTATTTAATAGTTCCTTGCAATCTCTTTTAACTGTCCACAATGACGCTGCTACCATTTTGAATGTTTTTTACTCAAAGACTATTTCTGCAGAATTAAAACTTAGCTAAATGCTCATCTTTTGTTCACTGGGGGTTAATGTTCCAATTAGGGTACTCAACATTAAATCCCCCTTCAATGCTTTATTTTAAACAATTTCAATTGTTTTATACAGGTGAATTTAATTCAATATGAAAGCCATTTGCTCTCCAGATTTGCAATTCTCAGTACTTACCCTCATTTCTCTTTCAGAAAAAACAGTGCTAACCAATAGCCATGTGGACTCTGTCATAAAGTTTTGAAAGAAGATGGAAACTCAATGATCATTTCTATTAAAAAAAAAGATCTTGCCCTGAAACATTGCAATTATCATGCATCTACTATGCATTAGATTTAGGAATTTTTATTTTAATGACTTTATAGAGACACTTAATCTCACAGAGCTAGAATACTAATTACTATACTGTGTTGCAATAGGAAAAACAGCAAATTATTCAAATTTTAATTATGATATTCAGTTTTAAACAAGTGTATAATAATTGACTTTGTGCAATAATTGATTTGTCATTTAAGCAGTAATTTTTTATGCAAATGGACTACTTTGTATGTGTGAACCAGTTATAAAATTAATTACTGAATATAATATCTTGCAGAACTGACTACCAAGAGGAGTTTTTCTAACTGGCTTATCCATTCATGAGAAAGCTGGGTTTTTATATACAGTGATGAGCTTTATAACCAAGAGAAATTAAACCACATTCTACATGCCTGCTAAATGTGCCTTTCATTGTAATTATTCTTTTCAAGTGCATTATAAACACTTTTCCTCAAGGCTCTTCATTAATGAATTTTCACAGTAACCCTAAAAGCTAGTTAAGCATTTTAAATCTTCCACATTTTGGAGATGTGGGAATTTACTCTGTGACTAAATATTAAATATTTGGCTAATATTCACTGCGAAGTATCACTAGCTATATTTACTAGTCTGGATTCCTTTATAAAAGGAGACAAATCTGTATTGTATGTTTTTCTCTGGCAAATAGAGAAATCGAAAAGACAATTGAGGATCATTATTAAGGCATAGACTGGTATGGGGAGAACCCAGAAGACCCATGAACATGTGTGCACATCTGCATAGCTCGTGGCTACAGATGGGCATCATAGCCCAGCCATGAGAGGACTACAGAAACTTCCGGGAACTTCTTTAGGCCTTTTCAACTCCTCAGATCTTTTGGTCATCTTAGCCTGGATTTCTGGACTAAGGCTTATGATACTATTTTCTCTCAATTCCCGTGCTTGTGCTAAAGCTTGCCACTGAAAGAAGCTTCACACTTAATTATTTAAAACAATGTTTTTGAAATCAACAGTGGCTCAGAATTGAGACTACAGAAGCTAATCAATCACAGAAATACATTTTTCACATTTTCTTTTGCTTTAAGATATATGGCTTTCCCTAATATTACCAAGAAATTAATATGTTCTTTGTATGGTTTAACATGTCATAGTTTCAAGAACTCCGTGAGACAGGGATGGATCTGGGCCGTTTATTTAACAGTGTATCCCTAGCATCTAGATAGTGTCTGGCATGCAATAGGCACTCAACAAATATTTGCTGAACAAACAAGTGGTTACAATACATCATCTTTTATTGATATTAGGAACTAAATATGCTGAGTTAGTATTATAAGTGTGAGAAAATTCGCATGGAGTAGACAATTTTAATGTTGATGCTAAAAATGTGTATTACAGGAAAAGTAGTTATAAGCTGACTTAATGCATTTTGTGATCACTCACAAAGGCTTCTTTAAAACTTGTTAAATGATGTTTAGCACACTAAAAAAGATTTCTTCTCAAAAGTTACACTGAAGACAATATCACAAAGTGGTTTATAGCAAGAGGTAGAAATGACTTGAGCTCAAATCTCAGTTCTATGATTTAGTGACTTTTCAGTCTCCCTGATCCTCAGCCTTCCCACTCTGTCAGCCTTGAACCTCACTTTTAGAGGGCAAGTGTCTCTATGTCTGCCAACTGATCTCCACTTAGGTTTTAATTGTTAGTCCTCTCACTGTCCTCATCTGTAAAATGGGGATTGTAATATCCAGAGTTGTTCAATGATTGATCATGTAATCAAACATCTTCTTGTATTTGTGGGAACATAACCAACACAAATAGTAATTATTATTACTATTAATTTTAATAAATAGACTTGAATATCATATATTGGACCTATATCTGACTTTTGGAAACTAGGTCATTTTTGTTATACAATTCTTACTATTAAATGCGGATTATAGAAAATAGCACATTATTGAAACTCTCCATATTATCAACATTGTAAATACAAAAAGTTTGGAAAATGTATTCATTGAAAAAGGCAACCTTAATAAAACGGATTGTTTTTCTGCATGTATGCTAATTCTAGGTCAACAGCCTTACAGGTTAGATACATTTTGAGGAAATTTCTTAGTAAAAGTTTTAGATTTCTCTTTGTCTTATGTCTATTTTTCTTTAATTCATATCAGATAAATTGCATCTCAGTCTAGCCATTAGACCTGATCCTTTTGACAATCTTTCTCTGTGACCTCTATCTAAAAACTATGACATGTAAAATTATAACTTCTCTTCTATGGAAATATGATGATAGCTTGTGGGAAAATCATGAAGTAGAAAAATTCAGACTTGGGGGGAGTCTTCTCCCTTCCATATCAGCCACTCCTAATGTCCTTCCCTGAAACCTGTACTGTGCATTTTCCCCACAGCATCACTGTACAGTGATCAGTCGCTCCTTACTGCAGTGTTAACTAATAATCACAAAAGGAGTTCTTCTCTACAGAAGGCTTTGAATGTGGCAGGGACTCTTGAATGTTTAAAATTTTTTTTTTTTAAATCAAGACCTAAGTTAAAAAAAAAAAATACCTGATTGTGTGCTATGGGCCTCTGACAAATGGTAGGGGATATAATAAGGTTGTGGGCAGGGTTTTTTGGAGGTGCTCTTAAATGTCCCCAATAGCTAGCTCTCACATAATCAACATTGTATTTATTATATTTTACTGTATGAAAATAATTTGACATGCAACATTTCATGTGATTCTTACACCAACTGAGTATACTAATTAGGGAAATATTGTCATCTAACACATAGGAAATTAAAATATAATGCTCTGAAGGTATTCTAAATTTATCTTAGTGACTGATTCTGAGAAGACTAAAAATGGCTTACTCTATTATTTTAGTCATCTGTGACTCTTTTCTTTTTATCATAATCCTATAGGACCTACCATCAACCTGAGCTTTCTCTTTGCCTCCACTGCTAACATCCTAATCCAAGTCACCATAATTTTTCATCCAGATTATGTACTATCCTCCCAACTGGCTTTCCTGCTTCTGCCATGATTCCTTTTCTCAACAGAGCAGCCCAAATGGTCCTTTTGAAAGGTGTCGGGTAAGTCAGGTCATGTCAATGATTTACTCAGCAGCTTCCAATGGCTTCCTATTTAGGCTCAGAGTCGAGTATAATGTCCCTAGGAGGACATGCACATTTTGGGCTGCTCTATTTGGTTGATAGGCTTTGCACCGTGTATCTGCGCACCAGGCTGAACCAGCTAATAGAGGTTAAAATCACTTTATCAAACTACGTGTTCTGGTGCATGACAAATATGTTCTTTTTCTTTCTATTTTAAAATAAAAAAAAATTAAAGTTTTGTGGGTAGATATTTATGGGGTACATAGATGTTTTGATACAGGTATGCAATGTGAAACAAGCACATCATGGGGATTGAATGGGATATTCATCCACTCAGGCATTTATCTTTTGAGTTCCAAACAATGCAATTATTGTGCACCTTTTTCTAAGTCTCACAGAGTTGCCATATGGGCCAGCAGAAGTCCTTCACTCAGCCACCTATAATCTTTCAGACCTTACTTCTCATCATTGATGCCCATCCCAAACCTACTCAATGCCCATCACTCTGGCCTAGCCACAATGACCTCCCTGCTCTGCCCTGAACATACCAACATTCAGGCATCACATGAGCAGCACCCTTTGACTATACACACGTAGGAGAAGATGTGATGGGAATTTTTATGATTTTTATCAACGTCGTCATTTCCTTAGACCCACATGCAAAGTTTATCACTGCTCAACAGTGGCTAAATAGCCTACAGTTTCTAGAGGAAAAGAAACCTGTAGGAAGACATGTCCAGAGAGATTAAGGTGGTCTCAATGCAGACTCACTGACAGGAAAAGGCAAGGCAGCTACTAAAATAAAATGATGTTGAAGTTAATAAGGAGGACTTATTCCAGTATATCCTTCAAGACTCAACCACTTGGCATTGTACGATGTTTTGGAAAAGAAAATGACTGAATATGTGGGTGTAACCTAATGCAACTGATAATCCCTGGAGCCCCAGCACACATTATTACGACCTTTGTAAGAACTTGAGTCAGCAAGAGGATCACTGCAGAATGTACAAAGTCCACAGAGCTGTGCAAGAATCAACTTCAACAGCAGGACCATGCGGCAGTATTATACAATCTCAGTAGAGGCTAATTAAATTTTCCACATATAGCTACGGAAAGTAATCGGAGAAGGGAATAGGAATAGATCCTTTTTCACTGAAAAAAGTAAAAATAATTTACTTGCAAAAGCTATAGTGATTTATGCCTGGACTTTATCAGCCACTTCTGTTAAAGACTTTGCTACTCATTGTTTAAGAAATTCTTAGGCTTACGCCAGTTAGAATGGCAATCATTAAAAAATCTGGAGACAACAGATGCTGGAGAGGATGTGGAGAAATAGGAACACTTTTACACTGTTGGTGGGAGTGTAAATTAGTTCAACCATTGTGGAAGACAGTGTGGCAATTCCTC
>CAUYLG010075569.1:0-114345 GCA_963573385.1 Cacajao melanocephalus
AGGGAGGCTACAGGTTAATATTCCTGATACAGTTTTACATATAGAAAATATTTGAAAATTGGTAATTGGTTGTTGGATGTTGGGGCCTAATTTTTTTTTTTTTTTTTTTTTTTTTTACTGAAGTAGACAAGCAAAAGGAAAAAGCTAGAATCATCCATATGGCAATAGATTAGAGTTGAAGACATGAGTGCAAACTCATGTTTAGCTTAGTAATAGGTACAGATAGTAAATGTAGAAATGTGCATAGATATGTTTATATAAGTGGTTTAGTATACACATGTGTCTCCTTGCTCTGTCAGCCAAGAGAGTCTAGAAACAATAACATCCCAATTGAATGAGCATAACTAGGGCCCAGATTTGGAGTTCTAATAGCATTCTTGAATAAAAATAACTGAGGCTTCTTGGAGAAATGGCTGACTCTAGGACTGGAGCAGGGAATGAATAAAATGAGCTCGGAGCAGCTTGTAATGCCAGAGAGTAAAGAAATGCTCAATACACACACATACACACAATCACACATACACACACACAATCGCACATAAACACACACACACACACACACACATACACACACACACACACATTGATGGGGTGTTTTAGAGGAACACAGGAACCAACTGAAAAAGCTCCCAATGGCAGAAGCTGAAACAACTCGGCAAAAGAAAATAATAAATTAGTGTGGTGTTATAACCAAAATATAAAATAAATGTCAAGAAAGCCATACTAAGGTAAAAAAGATTGAATACATAAAATAATAATGAGGAAAAATAAACAAATCTCTCTAGTATTTATGAATGATGGAGTTAATGTTATCAATGAATAGTATCATTCTATATTTTGAATAAAAAAATAAAAACCCTGAAAGGATTATTATGCTACTTTTATAAGAATTTTCCTATTAACAACTGTATCTGAAATTTGCGGGTTACAGTTTCAAAGTCCTATGACAGTCCTTTTCTCTCATTTCTGGAAACATACTTGCTAAATTAACTTTGAGTTTAAAGTGCCATCAAGCACCCAAAAGACTGCTGTTGCTGGATGATGCCAAAGGTTCCCAATTTCTAGATGTCAGGTATATTTGGATGGAGCTTTCATCTCAGGTTTATTTGTTCTATAACAACAATTTTAAAAATTGTACCTATCTCTGAGCTGACTTCAGGAATAAAAGAGTCCACTCTGCAGGTATGTGCCAGTTTGGTTATACATTGAGCCTTTAGGCCTATCTGAGACACAATAAATCCCACATCTTGTGACAAATGTGCCATTTGCATGGCATTTTCCCTTTGAGAATATGTGTGTGCACTTTCTGTGCCAAAGACAGCAGAAAGTGTAACAGAGCATGTGCTGGGTGAGGGAGTGAATGGGGCTGAGCAATGCACTTCAACTGCTTGTGGGAACTCCTAGGCTGAGGATTGTCTGTTTCTTCCCTTTGTATCAAGAAAGAAGTATTCATTTTATTCAAAGTACCAATGTAGACTCTGCAAAACATTGACTTTTTTGTCTGATGTCAAACCCACATCTCTTGTATTAAGCATGTAACTATGCACCATATTAATGTCTCACATTTTCCTAAGATATATTTAACAACCTTCATGTCAATTATATCACTGAACACTAATTCCCTTTCCCCATCCTGTCCCATGCTCTTCCATTGCCACCTCTTCCCTCAGAACACATACTCAAGAAGCATGGAATGTTGACCACATTTAGAGGTTGAGGAAATGGAAGTTTGCAGAGGGTAAATGATACCCCAAAGTTAGAGAAACACCAACTAGAGAAGCAACTGTGCAGACAGACTATGAGCTGATGGTTTTGTTTTAGGGACGAAGCTCAAATTCCTTAGGACTGTGCCTTGCTTATAGCACACCATTAGATGGAAGCCCAGCTGTTGCACAGTGATTTCCGGCATCTGTGAGTGTAGAAATATTTCTCCTTCTTCGCTGTCCCTCCGTACCTGCCTCCCCAGGCTCCGAAAACTCCTCCCTTATGATGCCCTGCCATCTGCCATTTCCAGGATCCACTCGCAGATGTGCCTGTTCTACCACTAAATTGCGAGCATGTGAAGGTCAGTGCCCAGGGCTGACTCTTCTCTGTATCTGTTGACTCCACCCCAAGTATTAATGTAGGTCCTGGGGTGAAATGATGTTCAATAACTGAGCATGGAACAGGACCAATTATGGTGAGCAGTTTAAGATGAGGAAAATTAAGAGCTGGAAGGGAACTAATATGAATTGATCCTGTATGTATGCCAGGCTGCAGCCTCCGCCCTTTACAGCTATTCTTCATTAGTTTCTGGCTTCCTATTACCATCCTCATCATTAAGATGAAGAAAATCACACTGGGAGAGATTAAGCCATTTGCCAGTCACCAGGATTTGCATCCACATTGGGCAATTCCCTAATTGGCACTCTTTGTACTAAAAGACAACCCCAGGTGATTTGGCAGGATCTAAAGATGAATCCTATTTATATTCACCACATGAGCATAATATACCAAATATCTGAGAAGAAACAGGATAGGAAATTTTCTGTGTGTATCCTATCTGTGCAGGGAGTATTGGAGTCTATTTTCATTGGCTTTATCCCCTTTTTCCACTTAAAACTAAGAACAACTGAATGTTTTCTACTGGCATATAAATGGATGTCTCAATTGCAAAGGTGCCTAGAGCTCAGACTTACTTAACTTGCAGTTTAGGTATCCACCCTGCATTGCACAATCATCAAATGGGATATGATGCAATTTTTTTTTAAACAGACTTTGCAAAACAAGTATTGAGTAACCAGAATCTCTTTTTCTTTGTATGTGCCTAGCAACCTTGCAGGTCTGTTTGACAGAAAAAATTTGCCCTTGGACAGCAATTCAGAAAGATACCGAAAGGCTGGGAAAAGCATGAGGCTTTGGAGTGTCGCAATCAGTGGGCCAGGCTGAGATTAACCAAGAAGGAAATGCTTGGGCTCCCCCTTTGCTCCGCCCCTCTCTGTGCTAAGGCAGCAGGGTCAGAGAGAGAAGCCAAATTCATCTGACACATTCCTCTGTTTACTTTGTGGACTATAGAGGCTGCTGAAAAACTTTCTGATATATATTGTTTTATTGTTAAAAGAATGATGCAACATTGCAGAAACTTTTGAAAAGTGAAAAATTAATCATGCATCATTTCATCACCCCAACAAATGTGTTTTTGGTTTTATTTATTTCCTTCCAGACATCCTCCTCATTCATACATATTTTACACACTGGGACAGAATCCAGGAAATACCATCTGCTGAGCACTATTTGGTCAGAAACTGGACTCGATTTAGATTTACAATCACATTTATTTCTGAGAAAAATCCTCCAAGGTCAAAAGATTATCTCCATTTTACAGATAAAAATACAACCACTACCTAAGAAAATGTCAATCCTTGCTTGAAGTTCCCTGATCAAGGCATGACTCTGGGATTCACATATAGTTTTGTATGACCATAGAACCCAGTGGTTTAGCTTTTTATTGTCATTGTCACTCAGCTTTCTATTTTTCTTATTTACTATTATATATAAGTATGTTATTTTATGAAACTCAACTATATTATTATTTTAATATATGTAATCTAAGTACTGATGATATGTCACCATTTACTCTACAATATTAAGTTTTGGAGCAGGTATTAATCTTAGCCTGCAAAAAAGAATCTATTTTGCAAGAATACAATTGTATTTTCTATACATGGGCAATATTTATTTCAAACCTCTGTTTTGCTACATGGTAGACATTTAATCTCATCAAGTGGGGACTTACACTCCTGAAACCTGCAAAAATTCCAGAGAGTTGTTTTTGTGTTCCATGTTCTTAATTAGTGCTTGACATGCTGGAGTAAAAAGCCATGTGACCCTTAGACGTTTACCTCTGTCCATTGTAACATCCCCTGGGATGCCCTGACACCCTTCCAACTCCTAGATATCTGTCCTTAAACGCCACTCTGCATCCTCCATTGCTCAACTACAAAGCCTGTGCACATCCGACTTAATGTAACCACTCCTAGGCCTCTCTTTAGAGCAAGAAACAGGACTAGCAGAACTGAGTGAAATGGTTTTCAACGCCTTCATGACTCTGGCTTTCCATGGTCATGCTTTCTCATTAGTTGGATTCCTTTTTAAAATGGATCTGCTTCATTTCCTAAGAAGACTCTCAGGCACAGGCCACAAAGTTAGCAGCAGTAATTGTGATGATTGGGCTGAAACTTGGGATGTGTCAGGGCAGGAGAGGACACTCAAGTGGTACTTAGAGGTGTAGCCTCCTTCCAGATGACCAGTGAGTAGATGCATTTATATTAGTTCTCTGGGGAAACAGAACCTATGGGATGAAGATACAGATATAGATATAAAAAATAAGATTTATTTTAAGGAATGGCTCTGGTGATTGTGGAGGCCTGGAGGGTCCAAAATTTGATAGAGAAAGAGTTGCAGTTTGAGTCCAAAGATAGTCTTCTGAAGAATTCCTTCTTGCTGGGAGAAGGCAAAGTCAGTCTTCTCAGTCTTACATTCTATTCAGGCCTTCAGATGGTTGGATAAGGTCCACTTATAAATGTGGAGCACCATGAGCTTTACTCAAAGTCCACCAATTTAAATCTCATCCAAAACACCCTCATAGAAACATCCAGAATAATGTTTGATGACATATCTGGGCACTGTGACCCAGACAAGTTGACACATAAAATTAACCATTACAACATCCCTTGCATGAGCAGGCACTATAAACACAGCGAAAAGGGGAGACCTCTTGAAGGCTTCTCTGCTGGGATACCTCCCCAGGGCGTCTCTGCTGATTATTCTAATCCGCATTCTCAACTTTTTAGGATTAATCAAAGAAAGCGCATTTTCTTTAATAACAACAATAATAAAAGCAAAGGGATAAAGCAAAAAAAAAAAATCCTGTATTTACAGCACATGAATTAATTCATTTGAGAAATGTTAACAGGTTCTGGCACTATTTATAGATTCATAGGTAAATAAAATCCTGTTCTTTTTGTCTCAAGGAATTGACTTAATGCAAAGACATAAAACTAAACAAGAAACAAGAAGCACTATAATAATTTGCTTAAACTGCAATCATCAAAGGTGCTAAGAGACTTTTCCATTTTGGTCTTTCATTCATTTTCCTTTACTGGGTTTCATGTGAATGTTATGCCACCAGCTGTCCCCAGAGGTATTAGAAGAGACAGATCTAAGAAATGTGCCACTGTGTAGCTGGTGGGGACACCATGGAAGGTAACGTGCACAGCATCACATGATGGCTGCCCTATGAAGACCTGGGGCAAGCAGTATCTTGATTTTAGAAAAAAATAAAAAAGCTCTGCTTCTTCTCAGCCACTGGCTCAGTTTTTCCTTAAGGACCAGTTGACTTTACAAGGGATAATATATGCAGTTTTTCTTTGTCTTAGCTGTAATGGAGGGAAAAGACAAACATGGAGACTAATCTCTAGGAGCCCTGTAGAACCATATGGCATTCACTCTGCATACTGACTGCGCTCCAGAGTGTCTCTGCTCTCTCTCTTACTTTCCCTTTCTTCTCTTACTTTTAACACTAGATTTTTAAAAATCTTATTGTAGTGAATGGTCTGCTGTCAGCCAACTCAGATCCATTTTGGAAAGACATAGAAAATTAAATGGATGGATGGAAGGACGGATGGATGGATGAGGGGAGAGTTTCCTTTAATAGAGTTAAGGAAAATGTCAATGAAATAATGACACCTTCAGGCTTGGTCTAAGAGGATGCATGGCTGTTTACTGGAAGGGAAGGAGGGCAGTTTCTACCTGGGGTAGGTAGTGGAGAGGGATGGGGAAGCTGGATTACACTAATCTTTGATGAACAGAGCTAATTAAGTAAGTGACTTAGCAATCATGTCATCTAGTTAATGCAATTCAAAATGAGTCCCAAATACTCTGGTCATTATGCTGATAGAAAGCTTTTTGGAAAAAAAAAAAAAAAAGGCCATCTCTCTATGCTCATCC
Organism: Cacajao melanocephalus; assembly: GCA_963573385.1. Taxonomy (NCBI): domain Eukaryota; kingdom Metazoa; phylum Chordata; class Mammalia; order Primates; family Pitheciidae; genus Cacajao; species Cacajao melanocephalus. The sequence goes on from CAUYLG010075569.1 coordinate 5,989, forward strand.
TGTAATTATCCATTTCTTGCCTACCTCTTGCTGTTTTTGATAAGAGCCATTAGGGTAATAATTACAGACTCAACTAATGTATTAATAAGTCTGTAGACATACATTTCTTGATGCCTCTGTGAAAGAATGAGATATGTTAACCTTTTAAATGTCTTCAGTCTCAGGCTGTGTCAGACTTTCATTAATGGCCCAGTTCAGCTGCCCAAACTCTAGCTAGCTGCAAGCGCATATGATGTGCGGTAACAAAGCCTTTTCATTTTGCTCATGGTCACTTCCCTTTTTAGGAACTTGAAATGGAATACTGTGTTTATCCTGTATATCCTAAGAATGTACGTCAGCTGCAAGCCCTGAAATAGACATGGTTTGCTGCCCTAAATATTTGATTCTTGAGTCAAGTTATTATAATTGCTAGACATCCTTCTTTAAATAGAGAAGGACAGTAGAGCTTCACATTTGAAATAAATATCAAGCTTATATGTAACACAGTTTCTATTTAATTTTTAAAAAATAATATCCTCAGGTTTGGTATGTGCAGTAAACTGATGAGATATTTAATTCATCCAAAATCATACAGCTTTAAGGAGACATGATTAAGAGGTCTCTGGGTTATGAAAGGGTATTTCTAGCATTTAAAAGAATGCAGTTACTGCAAGACAGAAACTTGAACACACCTTTTTGGAAAACCATTGCTAATCTGCCATTGCCCCAGCGCTATGGCTGCCGTTTTGCTGATAAGTGTTTTCAGATTAAAGAGTGAAAGCAAATACATTTACCACAGACAAAAGCACATATTAGGGGAGCTAACTGCCTTTGAACTGTTTGATAGCTTATCTCCAACCAACAGGGCCTTAAGCTAAAGTTGCAAGGCTGCCTGACACCTGCAGAAATAGTCTTGGGACAAAAATATTTTCAAGTATTCCTGCCTAGTACACGCTAAAGTTAGAGAACAAAATAAAGGGCTCAAAGCTCCTGTGTGTTTATGGCCTGTGAGATGCCCATCACTCAGCCTTCTTACCCTCATGTCAGATTTGGTCTACTTTTAGACGCTGAAATTTAGATTCCAATCTTAAACTTGAAAGGAGTTTGGTAGAGTTTGGGATTGGTAGGTTCCTTGAATTTAAACTTTGCCGGAGGCATAAATATGGTTTGTTTATTTGAAGGAGTAAATAGTGAAAGGAATTTTCTAATGGCTGTTTTGAATGTACTAGTCAAAGCTTTAAAATACTCTACATGGTATTTTATAAATTCCTTAATATATAATATATTTAAATATTAAATATATAATATGGATTAAAGTATTAAATCTCTGTATTACATATTTATTATTTAAATATCCTTAGATGAATTTATTAAATTTGATGTAAGTATTAAATATATAATATATATTTAAAAATGTCTAAAATGCACTAATATGTATGTATACACACATACAAACACACACACACACACACACACACACACACATACACACAAGATAAAGGCAGTGCACTCACCTGGGACCAGTTTGGCAAAGCTTGATGAGTTCTATCAATTTATGTCCAATACTCCTCTTTTTTTCCATCATCAATTTATGTAGTTAACATTTATTGATACTACTTATCTAGTGCTGTGCAAGTTGCTGAAAGTATAAATTAGATTAAGACAGGCATTTTCTGCCAAGTTTGCACAAATTCAAAGAAGACTGATATTTCTTGAGAGGGGACCAATGATGCAAGTAAACAGAGGGAGAACAAATGCTCTGAGAATGGGCACCATCCCCCAGCTGAGTGGGGGAGAAAGGAGAGCACCAGAGGCTGCTGTCTGAGAGGATGTTTGTGTTTGTGTCTCATGGTATTTGCTATCCCTTGTTGTTTGGACATAACAAAGGCAGAGGCATGAGTTAACCACGCTTCTTTGTTCATGGCTTATTATCAACATGTGCATGTGGAAGGACCCAGTCCTATTTTTGTTTGTTAATGTATTTTTTTGTTAATGTATTTGTTTGTTTACTTTTTGATTTCCCTTTCTCACCATTTCTTACTCCCAATTCTCCCACCCCCACTATCAGCAACAATTCTATTCTGATTAATGTTGATGTCTGTGTGTCCTGATACCCTGTGTGTGCTATCATTTTATATGAACGCATCGTAACTCCTGGAAGTGGAATTGTTTTTTATATCTCATTATGTTTCTTTTTCACCTCGCACTGTGTTGTTAATGTCCATCCATCAGTCACATACCCATTACCTCTATATAATGGTCCACCTCTGTCTATGCACCAGAATAATGATGGGTGCACAGCTGTTCTCCAACTCTATCACCATGCACAATATCCTTGTGAGGTGGACTGTCAAAGCATTTAATAATTCTGCTGTTTTTTACTAAAAACAAAGTATTCAGTATTTCTAGCATGTGCCTAGTAGCTAACACAAAGATGTAAAGCCTACGGCCCTTTTTCTCTAGAAATTAATTGTATAGTTGGAGTGGGAAGGAGGATGTATGATCTATAAATAAGTTACTCTTATAAAAACAGACAAGGGCTAAATCAACAATTCCAAGATGCAGGAGAAGGTACCGGCATTTGTCAAGCCTCTGCTGTAGGCTGGGCTTTTTGCTGAGAATTTCCCAAGCACTGGAAAATTTCTCTGGTAAGTATGAGGCAAGAGACTTATGGGGGCAAAATCTAAGCAGCCTACTTGGAAAATGCAAGATGTATTCCAAGAAAGTAGAACTTCTTCAAGCATAGAAGGGAGCAGGAAGAACATTAGGGTCACAGCAAACCTGAAGAATAAAGGATTAGTGTTCGGAACATGTGGGGCATTTGTCGGGGAGCAGGACTAAGTCCATTTGAGGAAGTCATAGATGGTGTAAGAAAGGGTGACCATTCCTCAGAAATTCATAGCATGTGAATTTAACAATATTTTAAATTATGAATAGAGGTGGTTTCCTGGTATCTAGTCCTCTCAGCTAATATGTGTCAGGCAGTATTCTAAAATCTGTGATTACAGAGGTGAACCAAAGAGACTTGGTCATTATCCTCATGGAATCTCAATTCTAATGGGTAAAAGCAGATGATAAATAAGTAAAGACGGAACAGATAAATAAATAAGCAAACCAAACACAAAAATGTCAGATAACATGTGCTGGTTCATAGACCATTATGTGAATTAGAAACAACTGTCTCCTCTAGGAGGACAAAACAGAGAAGAAAAATACCACTCCCACTGTGATGAAAGGCTTGTCTACCCACTAATACAAAGAGGGTGCTCCTCTAGAGTTCAGGAGGAATCTCACACTCATTCTCCCAGCCTGCAGCCATTGGCAAGGCCCAAACCAAGCAGCCCTGGACATGGACACAAGACAGGGCCATGTGTCAAAAAATAAATGGAGGTGGAGAGCAGATACATCAGTCAATACAATCTGGGATGGCCTTGCAGAAATGGTGATACTTGTTCTGAGATCTCAAGGAAGAGAAGTGGCTGTATGCAGTGTTGGGGGAACGTCACTCAGAACAGAGGAAGTAACAAAGTCACAGGCTCCAACACAAGTGCTGATACAGTTGTCCCCAGACAAGAAAGGCCAGTGACTGACACAAGAGCAGAAGGCAATAGAGACATAATAGGGGCCCAACTACAGAAGCCATGCTGTGGCATTTGGATTTTAAGATTTTATTTTAAAATGGTATGTATATGCTATGTATGTATTATTGTAGTTGAAGCTGGGTAGAGGAATTTAACTGAAGAACGAGTTTACAAGAATCTTCAGAATATCTTGGCTTCTACGTAAGATAAAAATAAATATACTCAGATTATAAAGCCCTCATTTACGGAATCAGGATTCTAGAATGCTATAACTGAAGGGGACCTTATATTTTATTAGTTCAAACTTTTTTCTTAGTTTGAAAAAATGAAATCTTATGTAGATATATTAATTTATACATATATAGATTGATGTATATTAATTTATATAGATATATTAACATCTAGATATATTGATATCTCTATCTACCTACCTATCTATCCATCCCATGTAGATATATTGAAAGGTACCAAGTTCAAAAACTAAAGAATAAAACAAATGCAATTACTTAATCTTTCTATACCTGAACTTATTATGCATTTTTGCAAACCTCCATTCTACCAGAAAGTGGACATTTAATTTAAGTCTATGCAATGGCTCTCCTACCCTCTTTCCTAATGCTCTTTCTAAATTATCAGCCACATACACTTCTCTAAGCCACTGACAGTACCGTAAAGAGCTGATATGCCCCATCTTCGTTATTGTTTTAGTTCATTCAGGCAGCTACAGCAAAATGCCTTAGAATGTATCATTTATCCCCTTAGTCCCCAAAGTTCATTGCATCATTCTTATGCCTTTGCATCCTCATAGCTTAGCTCCCACTTATAAGTGAGAACATACGATGTTTGGTTTTCCATTCCTGAGTTACTTCACATAGAAGAATAATCCCCTGTCTCATCCAGATTGCTGAAAATGCCATTAATTAATTCCTTTTAATGAAGTAGTATTCCATGGTGTGTATATACCACAGTTTCTTTATCCACTTGATTGATGGGCATTTGGGTTGGTTCCACATTTTTGCAATGGTGAATTATGCTGCTATAAACATGCATATGCAGGTATCTTTTTTGTATAATGATTTCTTTTTCTCTGTAGTGGAATTGCTGGATCAAATGGTAGTTCTACTTTTAGTTCTTTACAAGAATCAACCACTGTTTTTCATAGTGGTTTCTATGGTTTACATTCCCACCAGCAGTGTAGAAGTGTTCCCTGTTCACTGCATCCATGCCTACATCTATTATTTTTTTTATTTTTTGATTATGACCATTCTTGCAGGAGTAAGGTGGTATCACATTGTGGTTTTGATTAGCATTTCCGTGACTGGATGGAGGTGAGGGATAAAAGACTACAAATTGGGTGCAGTGTATACTGCTCAGGTGATGGGTACACCGAAATCTCACAAATCACCACCAAAGAACTTACCCATGTAACCAAGTAACACCTGTTCCCCAATAACCTATGAAAATTAAAAATTCTTAAAAAAAAGAATGCATCATTTATAAACAACAGAAATTTACTGCTCACAGTTCAGGAGGCTGCAAAGTCCAAGATGAAGGAACCAGCAGATTAGGTGTCTGATGAGGGTCTGTTTCTTTTAGGAGCACCTGCTAGTCTTCACGGGGCAAAAGGGAAGAGATGAGCTTATCTGAGCTCTTTCATAAGGAAACTAATCCCATTATAAAGAACCCAATTACCTCCCAATGACCCCACCCCAGTACTGTCACACTGGGGATTAAGTTTCAATATATGAATTGAGGGGGTGGGATACAAACCTTCAGAGCACTGCAAATGTCATTGGCCCTTGCCCTCTCTCCACACTGGTATAAGTGACAATATGCTTGTTCTTACATGGTGAGAGCTCTATTGTCTGCCAGCTCTTGGATTCTATCTGAACAACTCTGAGGCCCAGGGAAAATATTTTGTATTTTCCCATGTCATTCCGGTCAAGTAGATTTTATAAGACTGACCTGGAGCTTTCTGCCTCAATACCTTCATCTGATATTCCTTCTCTGGCCACCTCATTCACAGGGAAAATCAAGGCCTTGCCCTGTTTTTGGCCTGTAGCACTGACTCTCTTCTACCCTCAGTTACTCGGCTCTTCTCAAAGATGCTTCATCCACTCCTCTCCCGGGAACCCCCAGCTTCTCTGCCTTCATCCATCTTTTATTCCTTCCTATCTCTCCAGCCCAGGCAATCTTTACGTAAGTATTGGCTGTGAGGATGATGAATTATACCTGACCAGTTAAATACCATTCTGAATCTTTTCTTTTGTCCCTAGGTCACCTAGATCTGTCACTTTCTCTCGCTGCATTCTGCTGGAATGGAATCAGCTTCCTATATACAGGAGGTCAGTAGACTAATAGGACACATTCCTGAAAAAGGACCACAATGGTTAATAACATAACAAAACATTCCCCCCACATATGACTTATCAAAATACAACAATGTCTTTTAAAGACACAAACTATGTGTTGTTAAACCAGATTGCCACAGAATGTAACCTAATCTATCTTAAGTGTTTCATAATTCCTTTTCTTAAATTTAAGAACACATTAGTATATAAACTAATGTGCACATACACATTAGTATATAAACTATTGAGTAATGTATATTTGTCTTTCTAGAAATAGATATAAACGTATCTCACACACTGACACACAAACAACCCACATACAAATGAATGTAGCTAAGGGCCTAGGATACATCATGGATATTAACCTAAAATAAAGACTGAAGTGATCCTTTTTGTACAAGGCATTCTTCTAGTTCTTCAAAGACCATACATGGCTGAATTCTTTATTTGGCAAACATTTCAGCTATGTGTCAAATCTTGAGAATCAAGCCAGAAAGCAGCACAGCAATCCTGCCCACGCAGGCAGACTCCTACATCTGCAGATTTTGGAGAAGCACAGGGGCAAGACATACTTTATCCAAGAGGTCAAGCAGGCACTGAACTCAGCCAAAAGTCTACTTCCTGGCTTTATGCAGACAGGGAGGCAATCCTCAATGGTGCATTTTGAAGGAGCATGATCTCTGGTCCCACACGGCTTGAGCAACAATTCTGCATAACCGCGGAGCCCAGCCTGCACCCCTTACCCACTGTGGATTCTAAGTAGCAGAATTGCCTGTCCAGAAAATGCATCTTCTGACCACCTAAGCAGAAGCCATTGTGGTACCTAGCCAGCCAACATCAGAGCAAACACAAGGGCTCAGCCAACTACTGATCTCACAAGCACTACAGGCTGGGTGGTCACCAGCTGGCCCTTCCAGGACTACAGGTGGGATAGGGAGGAACACTCTATCACTGCCAAAGAGCACCTGTAAAGACCTGAATTTACCTTTTTCTGACATGGAAAGCTGCAAAAGGACTTTGAGTAGGCAAATGAAAATGTCATATTTGGATTCTGGAAGTTAAATCTAATACCAAAGTAGACAATAGTCTGCACATTTCTTGGGCTTTTTCTAAAAAATATATTTATTTGAGGACATGTAATACAAAAGAGAATTTATTTTATTTCCAAATGTTCTTAAATCCATTATTTTTCTCTACGTAGTAAGGAATTAATAAATAGGAAGACAAGATGGCAGTGTGGCATGGTCTGTTTTGTCATTAAAAACTTTATTTTTAATTTACTGTCAGACTCTAGAAAAAGTGTTTTGAGTGTTCTTAAGGAGCAGTAAATTTTCAGAGTTTTAAAATAACTTGTGGATTTCATTTTTTGGAAATAGCAATAGATTCTTAGTAGGTTCTATTAAATTGGTAAGTCACTATGCCATCTTATAGACTATCTATTATGTGGCTAGCACCTTATTTTATTATTTTTATATTATACTAATAATTTTTTGTCACTTTTCTTCCCATTTCACAGATTAAAAATAAGTCCTAGTTACTTCCCAGTGAAACACAATCAGGAAAGGATAGAGATCAAGTATTTCAAATACCAAGTCCATTTCTCTTTCCGTTAAACTAAGTTGACTCACTAAGCTAGGAGACGACTGGGAAGTTATTGTTCTGTGACATTATAGTGAAGCTCTCTTTGTTCATATCCAAATCTAGGAGACATTTCAAATAAACAGAAACCATGAAATCAGAAGATGTCAATAAAGATTGTTTATTTAATGAACCAATTACATTGAATGAAGTGTTACATAGCAGATATTTTATCTGGCATAATTTCCCACATCCCCAGAGAAATTCATTTGTTTAGAGATGTTTTTCCTTATTAAAACTACAGTCCATGCATATTATACCACGAATCCATCTTATGAGTATGTGTGTTGATATTCTCCATCAAACACTAGCTCATCTTTCAAAACTCATACCATTTATTATCTCTTTGAGACTTTCCTGACCTATCAACACTGATGACTCCCTCTTTGTACTTCCATTGTTCCCTTTAGAAAAGCCTATGACAGCAATTCTAATGAATGTTTGAATGCATTTCTCTTGAAATTTGTTTCCCTCATCTGACCCAGAGTTACTTGAAGAAGGCAAATTTATCACTTTATCTCTACTTTCTCAAATTTAGCACAGAAACATACACAGAAAAAATACACAGCAGGTATTTTTTAAATACATTTTTTTCTTCAAAGCCCAAATACTTCTGAGGAATTAAATACAAATTTCAATCTAATTATCATTTGTTTCAAAACAGTGTCATTTTGCTGGTCTCTTTATTATTATGCTGAATTAAAATCTTATTCAAAAATTAAACCATATGTACTGAGTATATATGTTGTGCTAGGCACAGCACTTACTTTATCTCTGCTGATTTTAGTCTAGCAATTTTAGATGATTTCATTTTTAACCAGTCTTTCGATTTGTGACAAGTGTGCACGCATGCGCAAGTGTGTGTAGGAAACTGAGGCCGTCTGTAGGCTGCAGGACTCCATGTTTGCCAAAAGTTCTTCCTGATTTTTCTCTCTTGCTCTTCTCTGCCTTGATATGAACACCTAGAAATCCCTCAGGTCAGCCTTGCTGAGCTGAAGATGTGGCAGCATGTGTGCAGTGGAGGACACATTCATCTTGTTAATCAAACTTGTTTATGACTTTGACGTGTATCCAGTGCATTGAATTTTCTTCCTTTACATTCATGGTTCTGTTCCCTGATCTCACTATGATAACGCTGGGCACAGCCTTCCTTAGTCCACACGGAATGGGGCTCTTGGGCCCAACAGGTGTCTGAACAGACTGAATCTGCCAGGGCAGAAATTCTAGTGACTGAACTTTCTGTGACAGAGATGTGGCTCTTTCTTTTTTTTTTTTTTTTTTTGGCGACCGAGTCTCACACTTTCACCCAGGAGGCTGGAGTGCAGTGCACAATCTTGACTCACTGCAACCTCTGCCTCCTGGGTTCAAGCCATTCTCCTGCCTCAACCTCCTGAGTAGCTGGGATTACATAGTGCACCACCACCACTGGCTATTTTTTTTTTTTTTGTATTTTTAGTAAAGACAGGGTTTTGCCAGTTGACCAGGCTGGTCTCGAACTCCTGACCTCAGGTGATCCATCCACCTCAGCCTCCCAAAATGCTGGGATTACAGACGTAAGCCACCGTGCCCGACCAAGATGGCTCATTTTTAAAAACATCTTATGTGCCAGCCCTTAGCCAGACGTTATGAAGAGTAATGAATCAGACAAGATTTCTGCCCTCTAAAGTCTAGTTGAGGAGAAAGAGGCAGGTTCCTTCTATCTTTCTTGGTGAACACAGTGATGAAACTGTGCACAGAACATTAGAGACATCAACAGTGGGTCTGACCTACAAAGCCCTAGAGAAGATGCCTGGTGAAATGGAGGCCTGAGCTTAGTACTGAGAGTTAAGGGAAAAAAAAAAAAAAAGCTATCCTTATGAAAAAGGGCAGAAGGAGTATGGGGAAAGCCTAATAGAATAAATATGTGAGACAAAGAAAGGAATAGGAAGCTATATAATGTGTGCTATCAGAACCACAGTTTATGCTGATAGTATGAGTCAGTGTTCTCTTCATTATTCTGCAGTAACAAACAACTCCAAGACCCACGAAGGTTTAGACCTTCTCTTACATTTTATATCAACCGTAGTCACTATGTGCTGACTCCAGCAGCTATGACTTAATTTCATGCATCTTCATTATGCTGGGATCTGGGTTAAAGAGGCAGCTTCTGCCTGAAACATGTTATTCTCATGGCAATGATTCTTAACAGCTTCTGCCCAAGCACCAAGCAAATGTTGCTTTCTGTCATCATTAGCCAGATCACGTCACCTGACGAAGTCTGACATTAAGAACAAGGAAAAGAATTATCTTCCAACAGGAATCTCATGGCAAAGGAAAGGGATACCCATTCACCTTAAAGGGAAGGCAGGAAATCCCTGGGAAGAACAGCAATAAAAATAAGGTGATTTTCCTACAAAGAATGGATGCCCCTGTGAACCAAAGTAAGGGCAGAACTTCCATCTCGGTGGCTCCTGGGACCCTGTATGAGTCAATTCAGGCTGCTATAACAAAAGCAAACAAACAAAAAACATAGACTGTGCAGCTATAAACCACAGACATTTATTTTCATACAGTTCTGAAGGCTGCAAAGTCCAAGATACACTTTCATCTGATTGCATTTTTGGTGAGGTCTCTCTTCCTGGTTTGCAGATAGCTGCCTTCTCACTGTGTCCTCACAAGGCATTGACTTGGTGTGTGCATGGAGAGAGAGGGAGAGAGGAAGCTCTGTGGTGTCTCCTCTTTCGGGAACATGAATCCTTATCAGATCAGTGCTGCACTTTTCTTCATTAACTTCATTTAACTTCATTTCTTTCCTCACAGGCCTCGTCTCCGAACACAGCCCCACTGGGGTTTAAGACTTCAACATATGAATTTGGGAGGGACACAAGTATTCAGTCTATCACAGAGCTACCTTTTGAAAATTATATCAAGTACCTCTAGCTGTGGATGGCTGTCAGAGCTGAGAGTAAACAGGCCCCTCCTCTTGTTACCCCCTTAAGCACATTGAGGACATGGAGACAGACTCTTGACCGCTGATGGGGGTCTTCAGGTCAGAGTTCATACGTTCATCATGCAGAACCATGTGGACTTCCTTGCCATTTTCAATTATTTCACTTTTGCTTATATTGCTCCAACTTTCCAAAATGTCCTTTCCATCCTTTTAACTCATCAATTCTCATTTATTTTGCTATTTTTTGTGTGTGTTTTAACATTAAAGAAAGTATAAAACTCAGTCCAATGTCTCCTAAATATTTATCCCCCAACTTTCATTAACTACTGTGTTCTATCTGCGATGTACTTGTGGTCACTTTCCTAATTATTTGGTGATTTTTTTTATGTACTTGATTACCTCTCTTTCTTAAATATAAAACAGAGCCATCCCCATATCTCAAACCCTAGCCTAGAAACACAGTAAGTCAATGAAAAAGAAAAAATAAAAGGAAGAATGAATAAATGAATGACATAATTGAGAGTATATCATGTCTTTCTTCAGAGAAATGTGCATGCTTCATTTGGCCATTACATCTTTCTATGAAAAATTAAAAACTGTCATTAGTGGAATTTGAAGCATGACTTGGATGAAAGAAGAATGAGGAGAGGGCAAAAAGGAAGAGAAATATTCCAAAATGCCTGAAATCCCTTCGTGTGGCTTACTTATTACTGACAACTCAATCCAGGGCTGCTGACCCCCTGATCCTCCACCCCATGTGCTGTCTCTGGGCCATCAAAGGACTCTGTGCAGCCGGGAATCTAATTAGCCAGACTAGAGGACCAGGGGAAGACAGCAGCAGGCTCACTTCAGCTCATTAAAAGCTCCAGTCTCCTGCTTGGGAAATTGCTCTCCTGTTTTACCAGCGCTGTTTGCATTTTGCAGCTCCCAGGGGACAGAGGGCAGTGCTGGTTGAATTCCTGGCTAAGCCATTTGGCCCAGAGCCTCCATAAAACCTCGGCACCAGTCTTCCTGACTTGGGGCTTTCCTCGTTAAACGTGGAGACAGAAGCCTGCTGTTTGACTTTCAGAGGCCAAGGTGAGGCAGACTGGTCCCCTCTTCCCTGAGGGTTCAAGACTGATAGAGAGCTTGGAAGAGGATGCAAGTGAGGGCAGAGCTGCTAGACACTGGGCACTGCTGGGGAAAGGGAGGGAGGTAGTAATGAAAATAAATATGTGCAAATCAAAACTCTGGTTCCCCAAAACATAAGCCTCCTTTGTAATAGCTGATAGTTTCCTGCTTCGAAAACCTCACCTTAGAAAATCTACCACCCACCTTGAACTTGACCCTGAACCCAGCCTTACATTTAACTTTCTAATTATTTTGTTGATGGCCTACGAAATACTTGAATAGTCTTCTTGCTTCTCTTTTTTTTTTTGAGACAGAGTCTCGCTCAGTTGCCAGGCGCCAGGCTGGAGTACAGTGGCGTGATCTCGGCTCACTGCAACCTCCGCATCCCAGGTTCAAGCAATTCTCCTGCCTCAGCCTCCAAGCAGCTGGGACTACAGGCATGCACCACCATGCCCAGCTATTTTTTGTATTTTTAGTAGAGATGGGGTTTCACTGTGTTAGCCAGGATGGTCTCAATCTCTTGACCTCGTGATCCGCCCGCCTCAGCCTCTCAAAGTGCTGAGATTACAGGCGTGAGCCACCGCGCCCGGCCTTTTTTTGCTTTTTAATAGTAATCGCAAAGCCATGTAGTTCGCTGAGACAGGAAGGAATATGGTACTGTGGTTATAACATCATTTCAACAACTAGAAGATGGTCTCTACTCATCCTCTACCAGTCACCAGAGAGAACTTTCTAAAGCTGACACAGCCTCTCCTCTGTGTGGAACCCTGCAGCAGAGCTGTGCTTTACTCCATAAGGTGCACATGCCTTTTCTTAGAGTCTAAGACCCTCTGAGAGCAGGTGGTCCACGCGACTCCATCTGCCTCTGCTTCACCATTCATCCCTTAGCACGGCTTGCTGCCCAGGAAAGTGGGTCTCCCCAAACATTGCCTTTATGGGACTTAATGGCCCTGAAGGAGCATGTACAGGATTTAAGGCTAAAATGTGTAAGTTCAAAAAGGAGTATAGATCATAGAGAACTAAATTACTAATAAGGAAAGGGGACCAGAAAACAGCCTGTCAGCACTACCACACATTCAAATAATGTCTGATGTGCACGCTATTTTGAGGGGAAAAACCTTGAAGAAAAACAAACATGCACTTCCCAGCTGAGACAATGCACTATGAAACAGGAATACCAAATATGGGACATTGAAATAACCTTAACTTGACTCGAGAGAAAAGAGATTAGAGCCAAAGAGACCAGGAAGAAAACAAGCCCCTCCCCACCTCAAGCTCTCAATAATCTTCCCTTCTACTGCACTTCTATTTCATTTGAAACCCTAAAACCAGGGAAGTTCAGCTGAGAGGTGGGCTCAAGTCACACAGTTCTCATGTAGCAGGACTAGAAGGGGAACCTCTCCTGAGCCAGCCACTCATCCTTCCTGGTCACAAAGTCACTCGCCACATCACTGCACTATTCGGTGGGCATAGGCTCATTATACAGCTGTCTAGCACGTAGCATATTTAGAGAGTACTCTAAGTAGAGTGAGTTAGAGATTAAGGTTCTGCATCCAGGCAAACATGGCTTCCAATACCAGCTCCACCCCTTGTGAATGACATCATCTCAGGCAGGCTCTTTCAGCTCTCCAAATTGCAGTTTTTTAAATTTAAGATGTGGCAACCACACCTCTCTTGACGGGTGGCTGAAGGATTGGAAATTATAGATGGAAAGTGATTTGCATTAATTCTTAGCTCACGGTAAATGCTAAATCATTGGGGGCTAGAGTTATGTGTGCTGGATGCATAAATTAATGAACAAACTAATAAGGAGGTAGTCTCTGAGGTCTCTTCCAGCTCTAACTGTCTCTACGCAGTATCATGACACCTTTGGAGTATTTAAAAGCAAGTCTTTAAAATATGCCTAAATGCCCCAGGAAACTCAACATCTGGGCAGGAGGTGAACAAAATGCTGTTGAATATGACTTTTTCCTCTCTAAATTCTAGATGCTGTGATTGATTACCAATTTCCTACTCCCTGGGATTTCAGTTGCTGCTGTAATCTGGGATGAAATCACATTGCATCTGAGATGAGTGTAATTAAAAGTCCTCTGAGAGCCCTGACAGGTAGCTTTCTGATAGCTACCGTATAAAAGTAGGACTGCATAAAAGCCCCTGCTTTGCCCTAAATTATGGCTCTTCCAGTGCTTTTGTACTTAGTGTATTTTAAACACAGATAATTTTACCTCCAACAACTGCTAGCTATATGCTAGCTTATAACATAATAAAAAAGATACACACATTTTATTTTTTTCTGCCTCCAGAAATAATAATAGCTATCACTTACAGAGTACTACTATATCCCACATAGTTTGTCAAATGTTTTCTATGTAGTATCTCTGATTCTTATTCTAGCCATGTTAGGTCAGAGTGGTTAGATAATTTCTTACTGTTACTCAGTGAGTACCTTTTAGGATCAAATTTAAAATCCAGTTACTTCTGGCTTCAAAAGCCCCATATTTTCTACTACCCTATACTATCCCACAAATACCTCAAAATGGTAACAATGAGTTGGTTATATATGAGAAGACGTAGTAACTTGGCATCCCAACTCCAAATCTGAGAATTACTTAATGAATAAATTGAGCCACAGCATTTGACCTGGCCAGTGGTTCCCTCAATAAACTATGCACCAACATTTTGTTGCTGCCACTATTCATTTCTTTAATGTACCTTGGCTTCCACCTTAGCCCTACAGAGTCAGAATCTCCAGGGACTGATCCTTAAAATCTGTATTTTTATGTAGCTTCCAATGCGATTCTGATGAAACTAATCCAGAGAAAGACATAGGATACCACTGTTTGGTTAAAAGCCACACAACATTTTTAAGTTTGGGTAGTTCTTTTCTTCTCCTACATTTATGATTCTTTTGTTTTCATCTTAAAGATTTTTTTTAATATGGAGGAGTAAAAGCAAAGACAAAAACAGCTCATTATCTCCTTTCCAAGATATATTACCTTTGACATCTACTGATATATTTAAAAAATCATATGCATGTGCATATATATATATATATATTTACAGTACAGAAAGTTCTATATAAAGAGTAAGGTCTTTCCATACCCACTGTTTGCTCTTCTCAAAGGCCACCACCATAAAAAGTTATATATGAGTATATAGCTTCTTTTTATTTTCACAACAGATTTCTACTATACGTTCCACATCTTGCCATTTTTTTATCCTAGAAGTTTTTTTGGAGATCTTTTGGTATTTTTACATTGTGTTTGTTTTTTACAGAAAATTCACAGCATTTAAGGATATACCATGATTGATTTACACAGTCTAACATTGAAAAGCTCATTGATTTTTGCCAGGCTTTGTATTTTTTGCTGTTTACATTTGACAAAAATGTTGCTTCAAATATTCTACACTGATATTGGTGAACATACACAAAAAGTAATGTTAGGTGAATTCCCTAATTGTGGCATTGCTAAACCAAAAGCTAAGTGCCTTTTAAAATTGGACACATGTTGTCTAATCATCACCCAAACATTATGTGAGACTTCCCATATCTTATACACTAACAAGCCTAAGTATCATCAAATATAAGTGAGACTGAGTCATGGTGCCTTTTAAAATTTGACACATGTTGTCAAATCATCATCCAAACAATAATATGTGAGGCTTCCCATATTTTCTGCAATCACAAGCCTAAGTATCATCAAATATAACTGAGACTGTCATGAGCTAATAAGGAAGCATGTTCCAAAATTCAGTGAGTAAACTGATGTCTGTTGCCAACATAATAACCAGTATTTTACTAAAAGCTTTTTGACCTCTTTTGTTGAAACACTGAAAGTACACACACACACACACACACACACACACGCACATATACATATGTAGGTATGTATGTATAAGCATATATGTTTTCACACCCCAACAAATGTGCATGTGCATACTTAGATATGCATGTGTACACATTCATATAGCTGCATGTATGTGTGTGTACAAACACACTATTATGCATGCATTGAATATCATCAGAAACATACATAAGATATAAATAATTAAAATTTTAAAATAGAAGAGAAAGAGGAACTGGTTTCTTGAGAAAATGATGGACTTTCATTTTCACTCTTTATCCTATTGTTCTTTTTGAATTGTATACCACATACATGTATTAGCTGGTCAGAGTAAATGAAATTAAAAGTATTCCAGAAAAGAAGTTATAAACACACTTAGCCTTTGATTTGACAGTTTATCCTCTGCAAACTTATTTTAAAACTAAACCAAACCAACCATGCAGAATGAAGTATATTTAGAGTTATTCACTGCAGCATTGCTTATGATAACAAAAGATTAGAAGCCACCTTAATGTACCTCAGTATAGGACTAGTGCCATGAAGATTGCACATACTGAAATGCTCTGCATCATAACAGGGAATGACTTCGTTTATTATATAATGATGTGGAATGTTCTCAGAGGTATATTGTTAAGTGAATAATGGCACTTTGGCAAGTTGCATAACAGTGGATGTGACATTTACCATTTGTATCCAAAAGGAGACAAAAGTCATGGAGGAGGGTGTGCTTGTATGACAAGTATACTATATATAAAAATATATATGACATAAATATAATATATAGTATTATACATATGTGTATATACACACACACACGTATGTGTATTTCCTTGTATTAGACTAAAACGCCTCTGAAAAGACACATGAACAATAACTAATAGTAGAGAAAACGAAGGATGGCTGCATGGGGGAGCATGATCCTTGGTAGAACTCAGCTGAGATGCTATCAGGAGTCTGCCTGGACATTCTGACTGGAGGTCTAGTTTCAATTCAAGGTGACTTTGTGGAATGAAGTA
Organism: Cacajao melanocephalus; assembly: GCA_963573385.1. NCBI lineage: Eukaryota > Metazoa > Chordata > Mammalia > Primates > Pitheciidae > Cacajao > Cacajao melanocephalus. Next base: position 22,438 of record CAUYLG010075569.1, read on the forward strand.
CCCTTCCATCACCTACAAAGTTGACATTTTCTATTGATTTTTTTGTGAAGATAAATCTCCACTTTACTTTCATAGGAGGTTGGTGAGGAGTCATAAACATCCCATTGTTCTTAATTCACACATTTGCAGATGGCTTTTTGGAGACTCTTACTCCCTACATGGTATGTGATAGAGAAGTGCGCTGCACTGCAGTTGAATTTCAATCTCCACATACTAGTACTTCTGGGAATTGGAATGCCATTTCCTAAATTAAATGGTAACCCCCTTTTTGCAAATGATTCATATAACATTTAATGCTTTAAAAGAAGAAATATATATGCTCTTGAAAATACACTTAACTTCTCAGGGCAATAGACAAACACATAAACAACACAGAAAAAGCTCACTTTGAGTGAGGTCGTGACAGGTAGGAAAACTCTCCTGTTCGGGGGATTTCACACATGGGTCTCATATATTTAGGCATGTTCTTCATAGGCCTTTTTTCACTTCCTTCAATCTCTTCTTGGCCAAGTTCCAGAGAGCTAAATTAATCTTCGGTTTGAGAGATTTTTCACACGTTCGTACAGCTCCAGGTCTTAGACATCAAATCCAAACATACTTGTACTTACGCTTTCAACACAAACTGCCACTTAAATTCAATCCATAAACATTTTATTGGCATTTGTCTTTCCTCTTTCTCTTTTTTCTTCTTCCCTTTTCATTTGTTCTCCTTTCCTTCCATCAATAAAAATGTATTTATTGCTATGTTGTCAGAGATTTCATCTAGACCCTAAAATTACAAGGATTGTTTTAAGGCACAGAACCTCCATCCAAGGGGCCCAGACTCACAAGAAAGACAACATCACAACCTGTGCTGCAGTGAAACATTGCTATGATGGAAGTGCGTCCCCAGGCACCTTCAGAAGAACAAGATGAGGGCAATTATTTCTATGGAGCTAGGAAGGAAAGTGATTCAGGAGTTTAGGAGTAAGGCAGAGATTCCAATTAGCCAAATCGAAGAGAGGCCCTCCAGGCATTAAGCGTGGGCTTAGAGACATGAAGTGCCATGACTCTTCCAACTAGGAAACACAGAACAGAGTCAAGTGCATTCATGGGAGAGGGAAGCAGGGAGAAATCGGACGTTGATAGGCTGGGACCAGTTTGTCAAGAATTGCCTGTTTCATGGAGGTACATCTGCTTTGGTATTGCTGAGGTTAAGGATGTAGCCACCGCTAGGAGAAAAGTCCTATTTGGAATTCTCTAGGAAGATCGGAGATGAGTTCTTAGCAGCCAAGATGAAGGCAGCTTTTAGCTCTTGATAATCCTTCCCCCAAGACCTGCCGTCATCCGCTCCAGCTTGTCTGACATCTGCTAACAAACAGATAGCAGCCTTCTGGTAATCTCTTCTCCAGGCACACAGAGACTGTTGTTCTCACCTCTTATCACCGGAAGCCCTATCACCTCCTCATCAGCCCACCCTGCCAGGTTCTCCTCTCCCCTCAGCTAAAGAGAATTTTTCTTCCTTGGTTTTCAGACTGGGGGAAATTTTGTCACTTCTTCTAGAGTAGAAAGGCCTAGAAGTCAAGGGCTAGAAACTCCGGTAGAAATAATTCTCTAGTTGGAGCCTCTTGGCGTTTATACTAGAAAATGTGTTAATGTTTTCCCTTTGCCTCTACTCCTCAAATTCCTGTTATGCCAAAGTAGGTCATGATTATTACTTCTAGAAATTGGAAATGTGGATACACATCCTAAAAAACACAAGCTAGAATACTGCTATGTACTAAAACACTCTTCTCAATGTAAACATTTCTAAACAAATAAACATGCTTTAATTTCTTTTGCATTGTTTTTAGTCCGTACACTAAGAAGCTTATATATCCACATAAGACAATGTTGAAACCTCTAGAAATTTGCCCTAAGACAGTAACTGGATTGCAATCAAAGCCATGAATGCTAGCTTGTTCAGTCAATGTTACCAAAAGCAGGGAAAAATAGAAAACATCCTAAATTTCTACCTATTGTTGAGGATAGTTGATTTTCATGTACCCACTAAAAATTATAGTTTGGGAAAACAATGACAACATAATTTCAAATGAAGGAGTGGAAAACAGTAGCACGTATAATATTAAAAACACAGCATGGAAGGAAGAAATGTGGAAGGGAAAAGCAGCAGAATGTTAGCAGTAGTATGTTCAGTGAGATGCTATACATGGTTTATTTTATTTTTCCTTTTGTAGGAAGGCAGATGTGATATTAGGTTGCTGGCATGGAGGATCTGGACCAGGTGTATGGCATACAGGAGTTGGTTAGGCCATAGCTTGACATTAAAAGTACGAGCAGTAAAAACCATGGTGGCCCATGCTGACCAGGTGCAAGCTGGGGAGTGCAGAAGCAGGCTCCATGGCTGATGGAGGGAAGGAGGCCTGTAATTATTCAGGACATCAATAAAAAGAGGAGAACACATGCACAGACTTACAGTCCTAAAGGTTAAAATGGAACAAGTTTCATAAAAGAAAAATTAGTGATGCTTAAAAATCCAAATTTTAAGCTCCCAATTCTAAGAAGCATTAATCCATTTGCTTCATGGGATTCAGAGCAAAGCTTTTATTCCTTATTTTTGCAAATATTTGGAAAGACTCCATCCCTCCAGTTATATCTAGTTAGGCTTTTCTGGAACAGTCATATTCCCTCTTAAAAGAATGTTCTAACTTCACTATGACTTCCATTTCACAGTGATTTCCGCTTCATGGAGAGAAAAGACGGAAAACATAACTTTTAAAGTGATTTTTGCATTCTTCTTTAGACACTCTGCATTGCTTAAAAGAAGCTATAGACTTAAAAAAAGAAAATTTTAGACTTTGCTATTGTTATGGACTGAGAATTGGGCCTCACTGAAAAAAAAATGAGAGAGACAATCCTGATGTGAATCTCATGTTTATTGTTTTAAAAGCTCTGTGCTAATACCAAAAGAATGTATTTCTGGTGGGAAGTGATATATTTCCATGCCTTCAGGGAATTTGACTTCTCTCCTAAAAATATATTTCCTTAGATATTATAAACAAAACACCTTAAACAATAATAAGATAAAATATGGCAAAAAAATCTACTACGAGCACAGTGATGTTTTACTTCCTCACGATGTGAAGGCTTTAGAGCTATAAGAAAAGCATGAACATGCATTCCCCCTTAATAGAAAAGTGTTCAAAGAATACAAAAGGCAGTTTACAAAAGAAGTCTTGCGAGTGGCAGACAAATCTGAAATAAAAATGTTAACTTTACTAATAATCAGTGAAATGAATATTAACACACCAGTAAAATAAAATCTGCTCTCGGGAGGTTGAGAGAACATGTTGTGTTTTCCTTACTGCAGTTGCTATATGTTCCTTGACGCTGGTAAGCAGGTGTACAGTAACACTCTCATTACCTTCTAGTGAGATAAATTACTACAACTTTTCTGCAGGACAATTTAAAATTGGCCCCAGTTCTTTAACCCAGTAATTCTTATCCTTCCAATTTATTATTTGAAAAAGCGTGGCCGGGCGCAGTGGCTCACGACTGTAATCCCAGCACTTTGGGAGGCCGAGGCGGATCACCTGAGGTCAGGAGTTCGAGATCGGACTGCTCAGCATGGAGAAATCCCATCTCTACCAGAAATACAAAATTAGCTGGGCGTGGTGGCACATGCCTGTAATCCCAGCTACTCTGGAAGCTGAGGCAGAAGAATCATTTGAACCCGGGAGGCGGAGGTTGCTGTGAGCCAAGATCACACTATTGCACTCCAGCCTGTGCAACAAGAGCAAAACTCTGTCTCAATTAAAAAAAAAAAAATGGCATGCATATATTCATACTTCCAAGTATGTAGTTGTTCACAGCAGGATTTTGTAATAGCAAAAGTAACCCAAATACCTGAAAAGACCAAGAATAGAAAAGTGTTTAAATTAATTATACTTAATCCACTTGATGAAGTTCTATGCAGTCAGTCACTAAAAATCATTTTTTTCAGAGGCTATTTAATTTCATGGGAGATTGTTTACAGTAATAAATAATTTTTAAAAACTTTTAAAATCTCTACCTGTTTCCCAGTGTGCTTATAAATGTATATATTTAAAATACTAGAAAAATACATCAAAACAATAATGGTTATCTCTGCATGATAGGATTTCCTTTTATTTCTTTCCTGTTTTTTTCATATTTTCCAATGTTTCTATCAGAAATGGGTATTACTACCTGGAACCCTGGCTCATACCTGTAATCCCAGCACTGTGGAAGGTTGAGGCAGGAGGCCTGATTGAGCCCAGGAGGTCTAGACAAGCCTGGCAAAATAGTGAGACCCTATTTCTACCTCCCCCAAAAAATGCTGGGAGTAGTAGTGCAAATCTGTAGTCCCAGCCACGTGGGCGTCAAGGTTGCAGGATCGCTTGAGCCTAGGAAGTTGAGACTGCAGTGAGCTGTGATTCTGACACTGCACTCCAGCCTGGGTGACAGAGCAAGACCCTACCTCAGAAAAAAAGAAAACATTAAGAAAGAAAAGAAATGTGTATTACTCTTTCATAGTTCAATTAAAACTTCTTATTTAAAAACACAGGAACAGAAAACCAAACACCACATGTTCTCACTCGTAAGTGGGTGTTGAACAATGAGAACACATGGACACAGGGAGGGGAACATCGCACACCGGGGCCTGTTGGGGTGGGAGAGCTAGGGGAGGGATAGCAGGGGGTTAGGGGATGGGGATGGGGAGGGATAACATTAGGAGAAATACCTAATGTAGATGATGGGGGAGATGGATGCAGCAAACCACCACGGTATGTGTATACCTGTGTAACAATCCTGCACAATCTGTACATGCATCCCAGAACTTAAAGTATAATTTTTTTTAAATAACAGTCAATTACAAAACAGGTAAAAAAAAAAATGCTATTTCTAAGAGTACAGAAAGCTGTCCTTGAATATGTATAGCAACTCTGAGACACTGGGGCTGAATAATAACATTATCTGTTCAGCAGTGTGTCCCCAGATATGTCACAGCTTAAATATTCATGGATTTCAATTTTGAGGAGACCCAGAGGAATAAAGCAGTTTGCCCAAGGTCAGGTGGAAAACCTGTAGCAAAGACAAGATTAGAACCAAGATCTCCTAGCTCCTAGTCCAGTACTCCTCCAGTACCACACTGGTTTTTGCTGTTGTTTTGTTTTCTATTGTTTTTCCATATAAAGAATTTTTCTGACCTTAATGACAACTTTAATCAATACTGAATAAAATCAAGAATTACTGAGTAATGGAAATGAAGAAGAAGGAAAATCTCTGCCTATGATAACAGCCATCATCTCTCCCATTATGCTGGATCTTCGTTAAAATGCTCAAAGCTCATCTTCCTCTTAAAAGAGCACTCCCACTTGTGCTGTGGAGTTAGGCTTGGATCTTAGTATTCAGTGGGCTGAGTAAATTATGCCTGGAAGTTTCACCAACAAAGTAATTTTTAGTTTCTTCTCAAGTCACCAGTTTAAACATATGGACATGATGTATAACATCCTGGGTGGTTTACTCTCCCACTTAGCTGACCGATGAGAGGCATTCTTAGGTACTGATTTCCTCAGTTCACTTTGAGCAAATATGTTACTCATTAAGCCTCTATTGGTCAAGAACCTGAAAACAAGTAGCAGTTGTAGTGTTGGTTCCTGCCTTCAAAACCCGATGTTCAGAGAACTTTGTGGAATCACTGTAAAACTAGTGAAATCTGGAGGAAAGCCAACATTAGCTTTGCAAAAGCACTATCTTTCTAATCCAGTTACTTAATGTTTAGCCAATGCTGACAGCTTTCTTCCTTTTCTTTCATTTTCCTATTTTCCCGTTTTCCCCCTTTTTGTTCGCTTTTCTTTTCCTTCCTTCCTTCCATTTCTGTTTTTATTTCTATTTTTTTCTTGTTACTTATTACCTTTCTTTCTCTCATCCTTTCTTTTTCTTTTTTTATCTCTTCCTTCAATCTTCCTTCTGTCCCTCCCTCCCTCTCTTTCTTCCTCCCTTTCCTCCTTCCTCCTTTTCTTTCCTTTTTTCCTTTCTTCTTATCTTTCCTCCTTCCTTCTTTCTTCCTTCCAACTGATAGTAAATATTTTTGTCTCCCATTAGTTGCCAGACCACTTCATCACCCCCTCGGAGCCAGACTAGCAATTGCCAAAGAATGGGCCTTTGAGTCCTACAAGTCAAGAGTCAATTTTCTGATTCAATGTCAACTGACTGCCTGAACATGACCAGTTATTTAATCTCTACATATTCATTCATTTCACCAGCACACATTTATTGAATGTCTCTTATGTGCCTTAAGCTATGTAAGGTGTACCCAGTATATTTTTTAAAAATACTCTGTAAAGTGGGGGAAGCACAGGCTACCCTTTGGCTATTGTAATAATCCAACTAAGCTGCATACGTGACAATAGATAACCTATTTCTGGCATACTGTAGCTTCCCACTTCCCGTATTTTTCTTTTGCATCCTAGATGCCAAGTATGCATATGTGAGACCCAGTTTTTCAAAGGATCTTACAGGCTAGCCAAAAAAATTCCAGAGTTCTTACTAAAAAGAAAAGAAAAGAAAAAATTATACTGTATTTTATGCATTCTAATCATATACTTTTCAGATTTTAACATATTTTGTATCAGAATGCATCTTAAAATTGCTGCTAGCCCGGTGGTGGCAGTTGCGATGTAGTTACTACTGGGGTCACATGTGGGATCAGAGATGTGCACACTATCACCACTTCAGTTCATTTGGTTATATAATTAGTATCACATATACTGAGTTTAACTGCCTTTAAAATGTCTTTGAAGAGATTATTTTATGATTCCATATTAAAACAAAAATCTATTTGTGTGTACAAAAAGGCAAAAAACCAGCAGTAGGGCAGTAATTTGACATCAGTGAAGCAAATAGTCTTCATTGGAGAAATTACTACCAGCATCAAAATCTGCAGAATGGTGTCAACAACTTGGAAGGAAATATCATGGGCAATAGTCAAGAAGTCTTCTTATAAACGGTACATTACCATCAGATTTAGTGGCCCGGATGGAAAAGCACAGCCATCTGTGACTCTGGGCTGAAAAGTGATCAAAAGCAATGAAAGGCTTTAGGAACAAAACAAAACAAAAACAAACAAAAAGCAACAGTAAAACCCCTCCGCTCAAATCCTGACTCTGCCTCTTATTCATGATTCCATTTTGCTGGGACTTAATTTCCTCTGTTGGAAGAGGAGTATTCACAGCATGTACCCAGCAGGGTTGTTATAAAAATAAATTCAAAAGAGGCTATGGAATGAAATGGCTTTTAGCTGCAAGTATTATAAACATACAGACATTTTATAGAGCTCATTGTTCATATGGCTGTTTTTTGTTATTCATTTTTCCTGAAGATGTGAACTTCTTGGGGGCAGGGATGGTTGGTTAGCATTCAGCCAATGTGTGACAGACAGCCCATAGTTCATCAATAAAAACAACGTGCCTGTGCCTAATATTTTGCTGCTGTTGTTATCATTGTTGTTTTTAAAACCTGTTTCGATGCTCACTGCATCCTTCTGTTATAACACAAGTACTGGAATTGGTACTTTAAGTATAAGGAAACACACAGAGAAGTCTGGTGGTTTGTCTAAATCACACAGAAAGCTAGAACTGAGTGCTACCGTGGGCCTGATCTATTTTCAAACTAGGTCAGTACTGGCTCAGTGATGAGGATGAGTCGGAGTCAGTCAGTGGGCTTCTTGGTACATCCAGCTCTCAGAAGCAGGGGGCAGGGAAGGTTAGGAGAAAGGCTGGGCCCGTCCCCAGCTGTGCGCTAGAAACAATGGTATGGAGCAATCTCCTGAAAGAGGCCAAGGCTACCATGTGGCAGAAAGAAGCCTGGACATGTAAACATCTGTGAGGGTGGGGTGCCTGGAAGGAGCTGCAGGAAGGGGAGCATGTGAGGCCTAGGGGGAAGGAATGTGAGAACTGCAGGGCCTCACCAGGATGGGGCTGGAGGATGGGAAAGTCACTGGGGAGGGTGTGCAAATTGCTCCCTGCAGGCCAGGATGGAAAAGAGAATCGTCCTATGGGAAAGGGGTGATGAGGTGAATCTGCCCAGTGCACACAGAGGAGAAGAGCAAAAGAGGGGCCCACCTGTTTAGAAGCTGTGCTTCCTTTAAGAAGTGGAGCCATGATATCTGGTGTTGAACAGCACCCTTTGGAGCAGAAAGCAGATCTGCGTTTGAATTACAGATGCACCATTTACAGACTGTGTGATTTGAGGAATGCCATTTTTTCTCCCAAGTCTTCAGTTTCCTCTTTAGTAAAGTGGAGCCGAAATGTTGGATTGATAGTATTGTTAAACACATGCCCATTCAGAGGCCGGTGTCCATTACGTATTGGATATACATGTGAATAAAAATGCAAATGAACAGATGACCTAGTCCACAGACAGACACTGATTTTTGAAGCATGATAAAGAAAGCTTCACTGAGGCCCTGGCAGGGGTAGTGGGGAGGACTGTGTCTGGAAGAGCACGGAACAGAGAAGGCAGATGCTCACGCCCTTTCAGGGGTACAGTTCCTAACATGCAGGGCGGTCTTGAACAAGTTACCTTTCTTCTATGGGCCTACATCTTTTCTCCCATACAATTGATAGATTCTCTTTTGTATGTGTGACTGGAGCTCCAGCAGCCACAATTGAGAGATTCTACATACATTTTTCCCACTACCAACCTAGCCCAGAGACACTCTGAAGCTATAATTAGCTAACTTGGAAAAACATAGAACAAAAATAAACAGTAATTGCAGTGCCCAGCAACACAGACTAATTGAAATACATATGGGGGAAAAAATGGAAAGTAGAAAGAATTAAAAATCATCTCCTATCAGGGTGATAATTCTGCATATGCTAAACCCCAATTGTAGTAGACCCAGATAGACCTGCAAGGGTGCTCACACAGTCTTGAGAGAGCACATTCTGCATGATGCTAAGCATTAACCCCAAATGGGGGCCAATCATCTAGAGATAGATAAAGAATGGCTCAATCTAAGGTATAACCTGTCGATGTTTATTAACTGGAGACACCAGGAGGCAATGCCTGTTCTGACATCAGAGGGGTTCAAATCAAGGCATAAGATGGAGTTGGAGGAGATGGACTTCCAGTCTCGAGCTTGTGAGTTGAAGATCTTAGTGGAAAAGAACTCAAATCAATGAAATAATCACCAACGAATTTATGAATTTTTCAGAAATCATCCAGAAAGCATTCAGATGTGATTGACATTGAAATAGTGGAATTAAAATGATTTTCTTGTTTAGAAATTGAATTAGCATTCATAGGCAGAAAGTTATTCAAATTATTAACTTTATTCCAAAAAAAGTTTAGCTAAAATCACATATAAGTATATTATAATGCAATCCTTATAATGCATATAGAGGCCAAGAACCCCTCAGGGGTACCAGAAAGTTAAATTCTCTCCTCATCCAAGTGTTCTAAAATAGACTTATTTTTTAGATCTTAATATTAATGCCATATTCTATAGGGCCAAACTACACAAGAAATATGATGGATTCAATATGTTACATTGTTTTGATAAAGAAAAAAGTAAAAACAGGTCATTGAGAGAGAAGTTTTTTACTTTTGCCAGCAAATTCTAGAATGAATTTATCCCACGGGCCCTCAAGACTTCAGAGGACAACCCTGTCCTACTGCCACCTCATACATTACTCTGTGCCCTATGCCACCTTGCAACACTTCATTTTGCTTTCTTCTTCCAAAGATTTCTTATAGCACCCATTCAGCAGGCAATCACAGGGTCCACATACTCAGTTACAGATACATTCACTCATTTGTTTTGAAAAAACCCAAAATGTGTTTTAGTGGAACATGCTAAACATTCAAAGATGAAAAAGAGGGTGGTCTCTGCCCTCCACATGTCCACAAAGTCAAGGAAGCAAGAGAAGCACAGATTTGCAGGTTTTCTGTGCAAGTCCAAGTCAAGGATGACCTTAGAAGGGACCCTTCTTTTTTGTTTGAATTGTGTCTATCCGTTCTGTGAACTATGGATCTGGCTCCTGAGTGCAGGCGTTGTTCATGCGGAGACTGATGAGGAGGATCTCTCTGCTACAAAGCCACACCACTCCCTTAACCCGGCCCCCCAACAACCTGTCATCCATTCACAAGCAGGGGAGTTGAGGGTTGAGGGGCGTGGGAGGCAGCCAGATAGCACTTGATGTAGGTTGCTCATGGGTAAGATAGGGAGAGAGATGTCTCTTAATCACAGCTAAGAAATTGAAGAAACATGGACCAAGGAAGCTAAGCCAGAGAAGAGCCCCCCACTTACCCACCCACCTAATGACAAAAACAAGAAGCTGCAGCTGGCATGAGGTGTGGAAGGTGAAGGCAGTATAAGGAGGGCAGGCCCTAGAGGATCAGACAGCAATGCCAAGGGTCATGGTGGGTTGTTATAAGCTCTCTTCCTAGGTCCACTGGCTCTATTAAAAATCTAGAATCAAAGCAAATAAATGGTAAAATAAAGTAGATTAGTTGAATCAATTTTTGGCTTTGCTTTAAATACAGGCTTGAGTTCTGCTTAGCCACATCATTGCAGTGACAAGTTAATTTCATCATTTACTACATGGGTCTTGGTTTCCTCATTGTACGAGAGGTAATCATCCCATAAACGTAGGATCAAATGAGGTCTTCAGTGTGAAAATACTTAATCAACAGTCAGGACACTTTGCTGTTCTTAAACCTACAATCTTAATTTTATACTGGGGGAGATATTTATTCTCCGTGTCTTTAGGAAGTTTGTCCGTTATTTTGTTTGGTCTTTCATAATTAGAAATATATTGGTCTTAAGCTTTATTTCCAGCTTTTAGATTTCAAAGCTGAAAGTAGCTCAGGCAATGCAAAGAATATAAACTTTGCAATTCTTCTGAACTACTGATTTCTGCCATTTAAAAGCTGTGTTACCTTAAATATGTCACTTATGTCTTCTGAATCTTGATGAATCACTACAAGAAAATAAAAAATGCAACCTTCTCTATTTTAGGTTAAGACCATACTAGATTGATCAATTCTGAAAACTAGAGAATTATTTTTTTTTTAGTTGGATCTGTACCAATGGCATGTTACTCTCAGAGCAGACCAGAGATTTTTTTGCCCCAGCTTCTGGGCATATCCAGCACAACCCTTTAGCCATTTCTAAGGGAAATGAAACACTGCCTTTTGTAAGAGAGCTCCTTGTGTGGCAGGCTGCCTGGCTCCCTGACAGAACTCCCTCTGCTTATGTATAACTCCAGACTTGTATTGATATCTGCATGCGCATGTTGGCTCAGCTCCTCCTTCTCAGGCGATAGATTGCTTCTGCTGAAGCTGCCAATACAATATTTTGAAAATAGACATCCATTTCTAGAAGAAAAAGATCCAATTTTTTTTTCTTTTTCACTTTAAAAATCATTATAATATCAGTGTCTTTCATGTCAACATGATTCCTGAAGCCATTCAACAAGGCACTCTTGGAATGGCCACCCAACGGTATAGAGGAAAGTGTTTTGGGGCAAACCCCTCCTGTGTTATAAAGAAGAGGGACAGGAGGACTCTGGAGCAGACTTTCTATTTATTGATCTTATCTTCTTGTTATGGGTTGAATTGTGTTCCCCTGAAAGTCCTATGTTGAAGTTCCAAACTCTAGGACCTCAGAATGTGAAGTTATTTGGAAATAGTGTGATTGCATATGTAATTGGTTAAGTAAAGATGAAGTCATCATGCAGCAGGGTGGACCCCTAATCTAATATGACTGGTGTCCTTACAATAAAAGGAAAACTTGGACACAGAATGCACACAGGGATAACACCATGTGAAGATGAAGACAGGAACTGGGGTGATGATTCTGTAAGCCAAAGAATGACCAAGATTCCCAGAAAACCCCCAGAGGCTAGGGGAGCGGCTTAGAACAGATTCTCCCTCACAGCCCTCCAAAGGAACAAACTCTGCTGACACCTTGATCTTGGACTTCTGGCTCCCAGAACTGTGAGAAAATAAATTTATATTGTTTCATCTACCCAATTTGTGGTTCTTTGTTATGGAAGCCCTAGCAAACTACCACACTTAGTGTGTTTTCAATCTTTCTGAGAGTTAGAGATTATTAGAGATAGAAGGTATATTAGAAATGGTTCAGTGAGATCACTTCGTGATCTATAGGGGAAGTGATATCTAGAAAGGTCTCCATGTCCTCGAAGGTGAGAAGCCATCTAGAAGCCTGAAGTTCTGGTAACCAAGACGACATATATATTTTTCTGAAACAGGAGAGTCCCCTGATCTCTGTCGCATGTCCTGTGACAGAGGGCTGCCTCGCCTGTTTGGTCGCCCTGCTGCTCAAACCCCTTGCAGGAGGAAGAGCATGCAGATGGACAGATGCAGAGGTCAGGGCAAGCACTTTGGGCTCCAGCCCCACAGTACTGTCTAGGGGTAGGTGCCTGAAGCCCAGTGTTACAAAGCTCTTTTAGCTTTGCCTACAGATGGCGTGACTGTTAACCAGCTCAACAGACTCTGCTTTTTTGCAAGGGCAGAAGGCCAGCGTGACACCTTTCTGCATCCTAAGCTCTTGCCCAGCATCCTGGAAAAATCAGGTCACACAAGAGCTTGAAGGATGAATGTGAGGTTTTATTGAGTGGTGGAGGTGGCTCTCCTGCAGGATGGATAGGGAGCTGCAAGGTGGGGATGGAGTGGGAAGGTAATCTTCCCCTGGAGTCAGCCACCCAGTGTCTGGACTCTTAACTGCCCCCAGCCAAACTCCTCTTGGCATTTCAGATGTTCCTCCTCTTCTCTCTTTATCTGCCGCATCTTTCTGCCATTCTGCTCGTCTGCTATTTTGCTGGCTAGCTGGTCTGCTATTCGAGCCTGGGGCTTGGGGTTTATATGGGTGCAGGATAGGGGGCATGGCAAGCCAAAAGGCAACTTCTTGGGTGTGAAAACGGGAGTGCCTGTCCTCATTTAGGGATATAGGCCTTTAGTCTTGAGGATGGGGCCTTTTCCAGGGACCCACCCTCTTCTATCCAGTCTCCTATCTGTATCATTTCTTTACATCCCACACTTCTTTGCTAAGAGATTCATGGGGAAAGGGTGAAGTTATTTACTATAAAAGTGCCATCAGCCCAGAAAGACCCAGACTTGCAAGATCACCTCCTGCTCAGTTCACTGATGCACCTGCCTCCTGCCTATACCCTCCAAGTACAGATGCTCTGGTCTATGGTTCAGAATGCTGTCCAGGCCAATGCCTGCCCTTCTTTGAGACCTTGGAGTATGACACCTTTCAGAGAAATAGAAGTTAATGCTAGAATGCTTCTTCTCCAGATTGGCTGATGACTCTTTTACCTTTTCAGTCAGTCTTTGCTAAAATGTCACTGTTTATCCCCTTTCTTATTCTGCTCTATTTTGTTCTAAATAGTATTTCTAATATACCATGCAATTCACTTATTTATCATATGTATTGTGTTTACTTCCCTACTAAAAGGTAAGCTCCAGAAAGTCAGGGATCTTTTTCTGATTTGTTCACTGATGTATCCCAAATACCTAGAATAATAGTGCCTGGCATATATTGAGCTTTTAATACTTTCTTTTATTAAAAGGATACATAAATATTTTGAAAATGTTTATTTGAATACTTCCAATATTACTACTGAATTTATTGCTCTGCTGTTTTGAGAAACACCCTGATGCCAGAAGTCTTAGAGACAGATGGGACCACTCGACTCTGGCCACCTTGAATTTTGGTCTAGTGTCCTGGGTTAGAATCCAGAGCTGTGTTAATTGAGTGAAGCACCAAAGGAGGCTTAAAGGAAAAGTATTAAGTCTTAGCATTTAGCTAGTGATAACCTCTTTTGTGTTATTTGAAAATGTGTTTATGGTTGTATCTTTTAAGCTTATTGTATTTAGGCTATGGTAACAAAAAGAATCAAATAAACAGAGCTAAATATCTTCTCGAGCCACATTGGTCAATAAGGTAGCAACTAGTCACATGCGGCTGTTTAAATTGAAATGAATTAAAAGTGATTGAAGTTAGAAATTTAGTTCCTCAGTCACATTAGTCTCATTTTAATTGTTCCATTGTCACGTGTGGCTAACTGCTGCCAGATTTGACAGAGCAGATGTAGAACATTCCCATCATCACAGACAGAAAATCTCCAGATGTGTTTCTTAGCGTCTGGATGTTTTGCACCATAAAATGAAGGCATCAGACTGAGTGATGGCAATTTTCACTCTTCCTTGGGCCATCTGACACAGTGATTGGATTGATTTAGGCTAAGTTGACTCCACTAGGCTCTATGTTTTCTTTCTTTCATAATGATTTCACAGATTTGTGACCAATAGGAACTATTATAGTGTGTTTTAGCCACGTTATGCTATTAGTTAGTTATTCAGATCCTGGGATGTCTCAGTCCATAGACACTAGAAGAATTTAGACAAAGGGTTGACGAATAAATTGTTTGGGTGAGTTTGGGATATACAAACAGTTTAGCATGAGGAAGATGCTGGGTCTGTGTGGGATAGTGCTTAGCTATGGAGCTACGGAAAGAAAGTCACTCAACTATAAACTCTTTGAGGTTGGGAGCTACAGCTGATAGATATTTATATTCTCACTACTTAGCATAATATATACTAGGCTTTTCATATATGTTTGTTGTTGCTATTAAATTAATTAAGCAACCAACCTCGTAACATGTCAGCCAACCAAGTGATAAATGACAGATAAACAAGGGCCGGATGCAATGCTATTCTCCAGTAATAAATAACCCCCAAATTCCAGGGATTTTCTGCTACAAAAGTTTGCTTTTCATTTAATTGTACTGTCTAAAATACATGAGGGTGGAGATCACGTTCCACATGGCCATTCGGGGCCCTGGGCTGATGCATGATCTACCATCTCTTAGCTGTAACATTCTGACAAGTAGCCTGCAAGGTTAACAAGGTAAAGGAGAAATGGAGGCAGTATACCAGTTCTCAGCTCTCTCAGCCCAGAAGTGATGGGAGTCACTTCTACTCAATGTTTTTTGGCAACAACTTGTCACAGAACAGCATTCCCTTCAAGGGAGGCTCAGAAATTGAAGGGAACACACAAAGTACTTGGTTGGCACCGCATCTATCACACCAGATCACACAGAACCAGGACAAGAGGCTTAAGTTTTACCCACTAGTGGCCTTCTAGCTATTTTGTTAAATAATAGAATCCACTATTCAAATTCAATATAATATACAAATAAGGCAAAAATAGAGCTTTTCTGGTTGAAATGGGGGCACAGAGAGAAAGATCCACAACACTGCTCACTCAGCGAATCCTCGCACACCATCTCTGTACCTAACACATTTCTCCAAGGAATCCAGAACTCCACAAAGCACAGAGCAAGGACCACTGCCATAGACTATTCAGAGCCCCGGGAGGCTGTAAGCAGGAAAGTAATGCAGCCATAGTTTCCCTTTGCAAGGATAACTTTGGCACAGTTGTGTGAGGATGGCAGGGAGCGGTGGGTTGGACTGTAGGCATGCAGTACATCTGTCAAGAGGAGAGGCTGGAACAGGTTCCTAGGCTGCTGGCGTTATTCCAGATGAGAGAATGGAGGCCTGAATCATGTCACAATGGGACTCAGTGGTATACCTTCCCAATTTCTTCTGGCTCAAAATTCTGACTGTTTCTCAGTCTGATCTAGCTTCATCTTTATGTAGGTTGAAGTTTTTTCAAATTTCCTTTTACTACTGACCTAGGTCTATTATAGGAGTCAGGAAAATGTTTCTATAAAGGGCCAGGGAGTACATATTCCAGGTCTGCAAACCATTTGGTCTCCATGACAACTACTCAATTCTATTGCAGAGCAAAAGCCTGCTGGATGGACGATATACAAACAAATTGGCATGGCGGTGTTCCAATAAAACTTTATTTATCAACCTGAAATTTGAATTTCGTGTAATTTCCACATCATGAAACATTTTTTAAAAAATTTGTTTTCAGTCATTTAAAAATATGAAAAACACTCTTAGCTAATCGTTCAGCCTTGGCTAATAGGCCATATAAAGACAGGCTATGGGACAGAATTAACCTGTGGTGAGTATGATGATGACCCCTGGTCTATTATGTCAAGTGATTACATCTATTACTAGGAAAAGGATTTATATTCATAGAGATGGTTTTATTTTCTTTTTTTTTAAATGGCATACATGATAATGAAATGAAAATAAACATATGAAACTAATGCCTTCCATAGAACACAGAATTCAGAGTTTAAAAAAAATCTCTGGAAATGATTGCCAGTCAATGATTTAGTCAATGCGAGAGTATTTTAATTTTGTACCACCCCCTGGCACAATTTGGAGCAAAGCCACACAATTAAAATAAACAAAGCAATATAAAACAAGGCTGGAAGGCCCTTCTGTTCCTGGATTCCTTTTTGCCTCTGTAATAGGAACCCAGAAATATAGATGCTCTTCCTCAGGGCACCACTCGCTGAAGAGGCCACCAGTTAATGTGAGAATTACCAGAATCATCGAACTGATAGAGAATTTGGCCTTCTGAAGGCAAAGAAAACAATTCTGTGAAATGTTCCTTTCTCAGGAAGTCATCCTATCCCTAAAAGTATCCACTGAAAAAAAACACCAACTAAAGCACCTGACGAAATGATTTGCTCTTAAAACATTTTCTTTCACATTTTTAAAATAATGCAGGTTTATTTTAAATAATTTGTAAAATGATCTAAAGGTATAACAATGAGAGTAAATGTCACCCCAAATCTCATAACACAGAGACAACCATGTAAACCAGAGGGCATTTCTTTAACATGATGGGTATCATTCTGAATCTACATATTTTCAGCCTGTTTTTGTTGTTGTTGTTGTTGTCTGTTTGTTTGTTTGTTTTGAGATGGAGTTTCACTCTTGTTACCCAGGCTGGAGTACAATGGCACAATCTCGGCTCACTGCAACCTCCACCTCCCGGGTTCAAGTGATTCTCTTGCCTCCTCAGCTTCCTAAGTAGCTGAGACTACAGGTGCACACCACCATACTTGGCTAATTGTGTGTGTGTGTGTGTGTCTGTGTGTGTGTGTGTATTTTTAGTTAGTTAGAGACAGGGTTTCACACGTTGGCCAGGCTGGTCTCAAACTCCTGACCTCAGGTGATCCTCCCACCTCACAAACTCCTGACCTCAGGTGTGGGGATTACAGGAGTGAGCCACCACACCTAGCCTGTTTCATTTTTTGTATTTTGTTGTTTTGTTTTTTTTAAACCCAGCATTATAGTCTCTAAACATTTTCCTACATCATTAAGGAGACTTTGGAATTTTTTTTTCATTGACCACATAATTTTGAACAGATATATTTTTATTTAATTAACTGATGTAATGGAAATGACCTTTCATTAAGGATCATGCTTTCAGTCAACAAATATTTGCTGCATGGCTCCTTGATGCCAGAGACTGTCTTAAACACCAAGGGCTGACATGAGCACATTGTCTCTGTTCTCATGGAGCTGACATCATAAGTGTCTTTTATGTGTAAACCCTGTGCTAGATTCCTGTGGTGCTGAGATGAATAAAGCTCAGTCTCTGCTTCCTGGGAACTCTCAGCTAGTGAGGGAAACAGGCAGTTGAACCTACAACAATTACCTCACATTGTGATATGAAGAATGAGGCCCTGCACGTACAAAGATGGGAATGCATCTATGGGGGAGGGGCAGGAGGGAGGGCAGAACCTCTGCAGAACAAACGCTTAGTTTTAACATCATTATTTCGACAGATGTTGGTTCTAGTCCAAAGTATCTAGACACAGACCATGCTGTGACTAATTAATGTCACTATGCCCAAGAGAGTCTGGCCTACTTAGTCGCTTAAAGAGGACTTAGCATTGATGACTTACTGAGTTACCAGAGCAACAAAGATACAGATTCTCCCATCAGAAGACACAGGGAAGCAGAGGCATTGTCCAGTGGAAAATGCTTTGGGCCAGAATCTAACTGCCTTAACCCCTGGTCTCAGTCCAGCCCCTGACCTGTTCCGGGAAGTGTCCAGGAAAATTGTCATAGCTAATCCCCAGAGCACCTTCCTCACAGTGAAGATAATGGCATCCACGAGCCTTAAGACATATGCAATGTTTTCTGTGGTTGGTCATGTCAGCAGATCAGGTTCTTCTGCCAGGAAGGTGCTGGCTCTGCCTAGCACAAAAGAGATTCTAATTGTGTGTTGAATTAATTAGCATAATCTTCAACCAGATCCGTGTCTGTGAATTTCTTTATTATTATTATTGTTGCTGTTGTCGTACTATATATGTTCTCAGTGCAACCTGAGTTTTCATTAACCCAGTACACTGGTTCCACACTGTGCTGATTGTCAACTCAGAGGACATCCTAAGCCACATGGCTGTTAACTCGTGTCTCTTTCATCATGTATTTTTCTGGCTAAGTTTGGAACACTTGATCAAACCTAAAAACTGTCGGCTTTGCTATAACATTTGTTTTGAAACTCTGCATTTCTTCTGGCATAATCAGTATATTAGGAAACAGTTGGAACACATTGTGAATATATCTTTGCATGTGCATTATTTCATCTGCTAGAAACTGCATACAGCTGACCTAGGGTTCATAGGAATATGCAAAATACACACACCTCCATACATCTACCAGCTATGGCAGATCACTGCATGTGTTATGAGCTACACCCATTCACATCTGGTGTTAGAAGTTTCTATCTGATTTCTGATCAACCCCAGTCTCCATTTCACAGGGACTCACAAGCTGCCCCCTGCTGGCACCCACTTCCAAAAGCAAACTCCACGTCTTCTGCAAGTAAAATGCCATGTTTATTCTGGTATTTAAGTACATCGTAACCATTTAACACATGTACAACTCCACTAGTGTTTTTATTGGATGCCTTTCTTTGTGATTGTGTGTAATTGATCAAGTTTTTAAAATGTTGCAACCCCATTTTTTCCATAAGTCTTGTGGTTTTTCTGGCATACTTTTGCACAGTGCTGTAATTTATAGGAACACATATGTTGTGTTAGAGCAGACGGTACTGTAGAGGACTTGGTGTTCTCCTCTCACTATTTTATCTTGCTGGACTTGCCATTGAGATTGATCATGCTATTTTTATCACGTTTGATCATGCGTTCCAAGCAAGTGTTTTATTCTCATTTTACAGGTGAATTATCTGAGGTTTAAGGACAGTAAAGTCTAGCTTAACTCTTCAAAAGGGAGTGTACAATAAGAATGAGAATTACCTTGTGTTTCTTGATCCAGGGGAAGCAGCATGTTGCTGTATAAAGAGGGTGGTCTTTGGATGGGACACATCTGTATAAGCGTCAGGAAGATGACATTCAGTTCTCAGAATTGCTCTGGAAATTAAGCCACAAAATGTAAGGAAAATGTCAATCTAATGCCTTGGGCAAGGCAGACATATTTGCTCTTTCCTTTATATAGTAATACCATATTGTATAATTCAGGGTTATCCAGAGAAACAGAACCAATAGAAGATATATATGTATATGTGTGTGTATGTGTATATACATATGTATACACACACACATTATATATATGTGTGTGTATATATATGTATGTATACACACAGACATGTCAGATTTATAATGGGAATGGGTTCACACAATTATGAAGGCCAAGAAGTCCCACCATCTGCCATCTGCAAGCTGGAGAACCAAGAAAGCTGGTGATGTAATTTAGCTCAAATAAGAAGGCTGAGAACCAGAAGTGCCAACGTCTGAGGATGAAAGAAGATGCATGTCCCAGCTCACACAGAGTGAATTTACCCTTCCTCTGCCTTTTTGTTTTATTAAGGTCCTCAACACATTAGGTAGTACCAACCTACATTGGTGAAAGTGTGTCTTCTTCACTTAGTCTACTGATTGAAATGCTGATCTCTTCGGGAAATACTCTCACAGACACACCCAGCAATAATGCTTTACCTGCCTAGCTATCTGGGCAGCTCTTAGCCCAGTCCAGTTGATACATTAAAAGTAACCATCACACAGGTAAATCTTATTGGGCACTTATTTTAACTTAAGTGCCCAGTAGCTTATTGGGCGCTGAAGGAACCTTTCCTTAAGCACTTTTGTGTTATTAACTAATTTAACCTTGATAAACAACCCTATTCAGAGGATTTCGTTACTATTTCTTTTTCGCAGGTGAGTGAATGCATGCACAGAAAGGTCAGGTGATTTGCTTAAGGTCAGGTAGCTGGTGTGCCAGTTATTAAGTCATGGACTCTCAGCTCTAAACCTACCCTTCTGTCTGCTGCTTTGTGGAGCTGCGCCCGAGGTTCAGCAAAACACATTGTTGCTTGTCAGCCTGATTTCCATTATGCTCTACAAGGCTGAAGTGACATGCCCCTTACTGTCTGTTGCTTGCATCACTTTCTGTGCACTTGCTTCTTCCCCCAGTCACCCTTGTTCTCCCTGCCAGAAGCAATTTTTTCCATTTGCAGTAGCTGAATCCACTTTGTGGTTTTTCCACCACTCGCAGGACAAGCACAATCTTGTGCCTCCAAAACACAACCCCAACTGGCCAGCCATCTTCTCAGAGGTTTCTGTGTTTGCTCCAGGGAGCCTTCTACTAAGGTTCAAAGATTTAACTCTCTCACGCTCATTTTGTTCCCTCAGTTGCAGGGGCTGATTGTGTGTCCTGCAGCTGCTACCTCTGTGATACCTTCGAGTTTTCTTCTTACACTTTCAGTTACCTAAGTAACAACTTTATACCTCTTTAACGATGATTCCTATTAAATTCTCTCTGATGATTGTAATAACCTGTGTGCTCTGCATCTTGGCTGCACTCTGACCAGTGCATCTGGTAAGAGGCAGAAATAGAACACCATACCAGCAGCTGTGTGCAGGGGTAGACCACTGTGATACACTGCCTCTTGGATGTTATTACATAGCTACAGATCCATACACAGCAGCTATTATCTTTGCATGTTTGTTTGATTGATTTTTTTGAGACAGGGTCTTACGCTATCATCCGGGCTGCAGTGCAGTACAAGATCATGGCTCTCTATAGCCTTGACCTCCCAGAATCAGGTAATCATCTCACCTAGCCTCCCAAGGAGCTAAGACCACAGGTATGTACCACCATGCCCAGCTAATTGAAGTAGTTATTATCTTTAGTACAAACCTGATTATGACATAGCTGGCCAATGTTATACTGTCAGCTCTGATGTTCTAGAATTATAAAAAGTTAAGTGCTTCAGTCAACCTTCCATGGGACCTGACTTCTAGGGACCAGTGGAAACTGACCACTAGTCTCTTCTTGTGGCACACTTACCACAAAAGGAAAGAGAAAAGAGGCAAGAAGGTCAATAGACAGAAGATGTCCATGTTTGACTCACTGAAAAGTTTTCTCTGGAATTCTGCACTTCCACATAGAGCAAAAGACAGAGTATTCTCCCTGGGATCTGCTAGTCCACAGCCTTCTAGAATGCCTGAGTTGGAAGGGATCCCAGAAAGCATTCATTTCAAAACTCCCATTTTAAAAATGAGTACACTGAGGCCCAAAGAAAAGGGCTAGTCCCAAACCATGCAGTGAGTTAGTGCTGGTGTCCAGACCAGAACAGAGTCCTGATCTTCCCATAGGTAAGCTTCTGTGCTTTTCCTAGAGATCATAGTCACTTCTCTGGAATCTGCTCTCTGCAGATGAGAATTCCCTTAGGTGTCCCTCATCCTGTTCCTAGAAACCCGTGGAAATGGGAGTAGGAGAGGTTTTTTCCTCTGGTCTCATTCTTTCTGGCTTCTGTCTCCTCACAGGGCTGCAAGGTAACGAGGATGAAGTTGAGTGAGATGAGCCTGGAAAATGCAGGGTGAGATCCATCTTTATTTACAATGTTGATATTTTCTTCATCATGGATATTTTCACAAAAATTTCATTTTAAAAATATTGCACTAAAATATTATTTATCAGGATCACTGAGTGTTCATATTTTGCTCACAGCGAGTGCCTTTCTGGTCACATCCTTGACCTGTCCCATCTTCCCTTCCTCCCCTCTGACTACATCTCCAGTCAGGTCAGTTTTGCCACTTTGTAACCGTTTTCTGATTCATGGTCCACCTTCTGTAATACCGGAAGCATTCCTACTGATAACACAGATGGTGAGTAACATGAACAACAACCACCCAGGATCGGCTGATAGAGATTCAAGATAAAACGGGGGAATTCCTGACTTTGATGAAAAGGATGCTGTGGTGAAGTGGAGCAGCATAGGCTTTGAAGTCAGAGGCACTGGGGTTTCAGTCCTGATCACACCACTTAGCAGCTGTGTGATGAGCAATGACTGATTGTCTGTGATCTGAAAGCAATAGAAACCCAGACATGAGCAGAGCCTGCTTCCTGTTCCTACAGCAGGCATGATCCAGATGGAGGATATTGTTTATTTCTCTGGGCCTTGTTTTCTATTACTGAAAGTGAAGATAGCATCATCTCACTGTGAGGATTAAATATGGCTCTTTACATGAAATTGCCTAGGATAATATGGGTGCCCAGTTAAAATGTGCCTCCATACAAGTAAATACAATCTTCACTGGAAAATTCTTGTTGACAGGAGTCATCACAACGCATACTCTTTCACTATTTAGATCCATCTTCATATAGCTACTTGAACTAATCTGAAAAGACTCAGAAAAAAATAATTATTGAAAACTTTTCAATGGATGCCTCAACATTTAAAAAAATTAAGGAGAAAGACATATTTATTTCAGCTACACTCAAGGCCTTCAGATGTTCAGATAGCAATTTTCATTCTGAAGTGGCCTCTAATAAGTAATGCCTTTTCATAATCTCCTGCTCCTGAGTACAGATGGAAGCTGATTACTTCTAGCCAATAAAATATGACAAACTGAGGACAGCCACTCCCATGATCATGGTATGCCACATAAGCCTCCATCGTAGCAAACTGAACTGAGAGATTCTCTTCCTGGCCTTGAGGACATGAGCTACTATGTTATGAGAAGGACTATGAGAGGGTCAGGTGTCGGGGAACTCTGGGTGACCTCTACTTGTTGACAGCAACCCTGTCTGACAGCCAACAAGAAAGCAAGAACCTCAGTCCTACAGCCACAAGGAGCTGAATTCTTCCAATTATGTGAACTTGGACAAAAAGACTCTAAGATCTAGAAGAAATGCAACTCAGATAGTGCCTTGATTCCAGCCTTAGGACATCCTGAGCATAGGCCTAGCTAAGCTTTACTTGACTAAACTTACATTGTTTCAAGACATTAACTTCATGGAAACGTGTTACACGGCAATAGAAAATTATTAATAAGTGCTTGCTTTGGCAGCACATATACTAAAATTGGAATGACACAGAGATTAGCATGACCCCTGTGCAAGGATGACATGCAAATTCATGAAGCACTCCATATGTTTTTTGCAATCTACCCACCTGACAAAGGTCTAATGCCCAGAATTTACAATAAACTTAAACAAATTTACAGGAAAAAAACAACCCCATCAAAAAGTGGGCAAAGGATATCAACAGATACTTCTCAAAAGAAGACATTTACACAGCTAACAAACATATGAAAAAAAGTTCAATATCACTGATCAGAAAAATGCAAATCGAAACCACAATGTGATGATATTTCATGCCAGTCAGAATGGTGATTATTGAAAAGTCAGGAAACAATAGATGCTGGCAAGGATGTGGAGAAATAGGAATGTTTTTCCACTGTTGGTGGGAATATAGATTAGTTCAATCATTATGGAAGATAGTGTGGCAATTCCTTAAGGATCCAGAACCAGAAATACCATTTGACCCAGCAATCCTGTTACTGCATGTACGCCCAAAGGATTATAAATCATTCTACTATGAAGACACACGCACACATATGTTTATTGCAGTACTATTTACAATGGCAAAGACATGGAACCAAACCAAATGGCCATCAATGATAGACTGGATAAAGAAAATGTGGTACATATACACCATGGAATACCATGCAGCCATAAAAAGGAATGAGATCATGCCCTTTGCAGGGACATGGATGAAGCTGGAAGCCATCATCCTTAGCAAACTAACACTGGAACAGAAAACCAAACATTGCATGTTCTCACTCATAAGTGAGAGTTGAACAATGAGAATACATGGACACAGAGAGGGGAACAGCACATACCAGGGCCTGTTGGAGGATGGGGGGTGAGAACTTAGAGGATTGGTCAATAGGTACAGCAAACATCCATGGCACAGGTATTCTTTTGTAACGAACCTGCATGTTCTGTACATGTATCCCATTTTTTTAGAAGAAATAAAAAAACTTTTTAAAATTATTAACAATATATGAAACTAGTTTATTTGAGAAGTCCAAATTAGAGAAGCTAATTCCACATGTTTTCTTGGTCGTCTTCTCTCTGCATAGAAGTGACACTAAGGATAGAGCATGGAGTCTGGTTTTGAAATTCCTTTTATTCCTTAGCCCAATATTTCATATAAAATTGAATCCTCTTGCATGACCTGCTCTGTGTTCCCTTCAGTGACTTGATTGCCTCATATCAGTTTTGTTAAGGAAAGAGTGAAGCATTTTCTCCAAGTGTTTATGTAGCAGTTTTAATCTGGGGGATAAGCATAGAGTTCAATAAGATTCAAACATATGATGGACATTGAGGGAGTTGATTGCTATGTAAATTTAATCAGAAGCCCTATGGAGTGAACTACAGTCAGCTTTCATATACAACTTTTGCAAACATCAGAGACAAGGCTAATCAGAACATTTTGAAGACATATCATAAACAAATTGTAGCCATTTGCTGAACAAATAAGTTACGTATTCATCAACGGTACCAGGAGACTCTATAGAACAGCATCAGGGCAAGTCTGCAGACATCTGCCTCCCATCAGCTAGACACATACACATGCATGCTAGCTTATCCCACCTCACAGCACAAAAGTGGTACCTTGATTGCAGGTTTAACTTTAGTCACTTTTCCTATATAACAAACTACCCCAAAACTCCGTAGTTTAAAACAGCAATAATTTACTTTTTCTGATCATTCTGTAGATTGATTATGTGGCTCTTCTGTCCCACAAAGGGTCTTGATCTTTTCAGGCTGCTATAACAAAACATTTTAGACTGGGTAACTTATAATACAGAAATTTATTTCCTAGAGCACTAGAGGCTGGAAAGTCCAAGATCATAGTACCAGCAGATTTAGTGTCTAGTGAGGGTTCTCTCTCTGCTTCACAGATGGCAACTTCATGCTGTGTCCTCCCATAGTAAAAGGGGCAAAACAGCTCTCAGAGACTTCTTTTATAACAGAAAGAATCTCATTTGGCCTAATCACCTTCCAAAGACCTCACATCTAAATGCGATTATATTAGGGATTAGATTTTAATATATGAATTTTGAGGGAAACATAAGCATTTAGAACATAGCACACAGTGGCATCTGCTGTGGCTTTGCATTTGTTTGGTGGCTGGTTTCTCTCAGCTGTCTGGGGCATTGGTGCTAGCTGTCAGTTAGGGAATCTCTACTGTCCATGAGAATCCTCTCCCCATATGACTTCTCATCCTCACAGCTTTCTTCATGTAACCTCTCTTCTTCAGGATGGCTTGAATTTTCTTTGCAAGATAGTCAGGTGTCAACAAGGCCAAAAAAATTAATCTTCCATGACTCTAAAAGGCTAAGCCTAGAGGTCCACAGAGTCATTTCTGCCATTTTTATATTAGTTGCAACAAGTCACCAAGCAAGTAAAGACTCAAGTAAAGAGGAAACTGACTCCACCCTTGATAAGAGGAGTAAAAGGTATGTCCAGGGAGGGGAGGAATTCTTGATGGCCATCTGTGATGACTTTCTAGAGAATTCATTTTGAGTTTCTCCATGATTCTTTATAGTTTATCTTTAATTTTTCTATTGCTTACTAACTGTTGTATTTAAATTGTTAAATAATTAATTTTAAGTTACATATTATGATTTAGGTAATTTATATGATGTGTCCACCACCCATATACATCCTACAGAATACTACTGATGTGTTTCTAGGGCAGTTTTGAGCTCTCAAGTTTCAAGATATGCCTTAATCTCCTAGGGTTTCCTTTAATATTTCATTATTACTCTCTTACAATGTTATGATCAGAGAAATAGGTCTATATTGTCTGTGCAGTAAAATTCAAAATTTGGACTCATAAGATTTGTCATGTAGCCAACTGCTGGAAATTAAATATTATTATATTGAAATGTTCTGTATTATATATTCATCAATATATCCATTAGCCAGGTTAGAAAACTGACATGTAAAACTATGATTCACCTAAAATCATGCATAAAGTTAGGTGTGATGAAGCCTCCACCTTAAGCCTTTGGTCTTAGAGATCAGCCAATGGACTATGAGTTAGGATGGATACAGTGAGACAGGCCTCATTCTGACTTCAAGCTCCATGATATCAATTTATCTTCTTTTAAAACAGTTGCATAGCTTTAAAAATATTTTATCTTAAATACAGGGATGATAACTTCTACTTTATAATTTACCAAATAATATGTGCAGATGACTTGAAATTAATGATAGCACTATTATTTATACCTCACTTGTTCTTATAATAATATATCTTTGTGCACCGAGATAGTTCTCACTGAGAAGGAAATTTTAGTATTACCTGGGAAATAACTGTTTTCAGTAAAAATACATACCTGCTACTACATCTGATTCTCTCCTAGAACTTCTCATCCTTCAGATTAGGGAATTTGAATTTTATGCTATTAATGTAGAGATAATTCTGAGATGCAGAGTGCTCCCACCTCAAAGGCCTTTCCTTATCAGCCATTGGTATACTGCTTTACAGTATGAACACTGCCCAGCTGTCTCATTTAAACTTAAATAAAATATAAAGCAAAAACGCATAGAGAACATCATTTTCATTGTACAGATAAAGAAATCGAAACCCAGAAAATCTTGAGGTCTTTCCTATGGTCATTTTGTCAAGCAATCTTCTGACTTCAAGACCTATGCATTTGCATTCAACTTTTTCTCTGAATGCTAGACAAACACAATAATGTCATGAGGACCGGATCATTTCTGAGCAGATTTTGTGTGTGAGGAAGTTTTCTACAGACTTCATAGGTAATATTTTCACTTAATCCTAATGCATGAGAGATATGAATTATTAGTTTGACTTAACAGAAGAGAAATCTTTGTTCTGAGGAGCAATAGGCTAGCTTATACAACTAAACATTGGCAGATTTTAAAAATTGGGCCCAGAGAAGTTAATCTTATATACCTGGCTATCATTTCCCCTTATGATCTATGTGAGAGAGGAGCAAAGAAGAGGATATGTGTGTGAAGAATCTGCAAATAGCTCTTTTTTGTGCTGGTCTATGCTAAGCCTTAACCTGCAATTGCACAGGATGAAATGGCAGGGGTGTCCTTCTCACCACCTTTAAATTTGTCATGGTAGAATTTTACCTGCAGCTATAGACTGTGCAATGAGTGCACTGGAGGTGCAGAGAGTTAAGAAGTCATATTTTTAGCTTGGCTTTCTAACTCTGGGGAACAGTTGTCTGCAGCAGCATGATTTGATCATGTTTGATCACTGACCTTGCACAGTTCTGTCTTCCTTACACATCGCTACCATTGGCTCCCACAGTATTAATGGATTTAACCTAAAAAAAAATTCTATTTCCTCAGTCTTTCTGCTATTATAGACTCACTGAAGCCCTCTATGTAAAAACATATGCTTCTGCCTTGAGAAACCATGGGAGTGCTTTGAAATTCTTCAAGTAATCTGGAGCACACCTAATCTGGAAGAAAACGGTTTTCATGTAAGTTGGAGAGGAGAGGTGATATGGTTTGCATCTGTCTTCCTGCACAAATATGTCAAATTGTAATCCCCAGTGTTGGAGGTGGGGCTTGTTGGGAGGTGACTTTTCATAAACAGTCTAGTACCATCCTCCTTGGTATTGTCCTCATGATAGTGAGTGGGTTCTCATGATATCTGGTTGTTTAGAAGTGTGCAGCGCCTCGTGTGATGGTTAACATTGAGCATCAACTTGATTGAATTGAAGGATGCAAAGTATTGTTTCTAGGTGTGTCTGTGAGGGTGTTGCCAAAAAAATATTGACATCTGAGTCAGTGGACTGGGAGAGGCAGACTCACCCTCAATCTGGTGGGCACCATCTAATTAGCTGCCAGCTTGGCTAGGATAAAAGCAGGCAGAGGAACGTTGAAGAGCTAGACTGACTGAATCTTCTGGCCTTCATCTTTCTTCTGTGATGGGTGCCTCCTGCCCTTTAACGTCAGACTTCAAGTTCTTCAGCTTCGGAACTCTTGGACCTAGGACTGTAGACTGAAGGCTGCACTGTCAGTTCCCCTACTTTTGAGGTGTGGGGACTTGGACTGACTTCCTTGCTCCTCAGCTTGTAAATGGCCTGTTGTGGGTCACCTTGTGATCATGTGAGTCAACACTGCTTAATGAACGAATCTTTATATATACATCTATCCTATTAGTTCTGTCCCTCTAGAGAATCCTGACTTATACACCTCCCCCTCTCTCTTGCTCTTCCTCCACCCACGTGATGTGCGTACTTCTTCCTTTTCCTTCCACCATGATTGTAAGCTTCCCAGAAGCCGTGCAAATGCCAGCAGAATGCTTTCTGTACAGCCTGTGGAACTGCAAGCCAATTAAACCTCTTTTCTTTATAAATTACCCAGTCTCAGCTATTTTTTATAACAATGCAAGAATGGATGAACACAGAGGTTTACGTCTTCTGTGTGCATCTGTTTTCGTGCATTACCTCAAAACTATAAAGGGTTAGACCAAGCTAGAGCTAAGGCTATCTGGGACCAGCAAGGGTGAGAGGGACTTCATGGGTGAAAGTTCTGAGTAGTGAGCACCTCATCCTCTAAAGCCTGGACCCTTCCTGACTCATTTCATGATGAGGCTCTCTTTTCTTTCTCCCATAGGAGTCACTCTGAGGTGCTTTATGTAAAACAAGGGTGACACGTAATAAGTATCTTAGTCAGCTCATGCTGCATAACAAAACACCATAGACTGGGAGTCCTAAACAACAGATATTTATTCTCTCACAGTGCCAGAGGCTAAAAGTCTATGATTAATGTTCCAATAGATTTGGTTTCTGGTGAGGGCTCTCTTCCTGGCTTGCAGATGGGTACCTTCTCACTGTGTTCTCACATGGTCTTTGTCCTGTGCATACACAGAGAGAGAAAGAGAGATCTTGGTGTCTCTGCCTTTCGTTATAAACACATCGGTTCTATGAGAATAGGGCCCCCACCCTTATGACCACCTTAATTAATTACCTCCTTAAAGCCCCTATCTCCAAATAGTCATATTGGGGTTGAGGACTTCAACACATGAATTTTGGGGTGGCGGCGATTTGGCTCATAAAAATAAGTAACAGGTATTATAGTGTATGAATATGTGAGACACCAATTTTATGGCAGGCATCATACTATGGAATTTTATATTACTTCATTCAATTCTGGTAAGGTTTTCCACATAAATGTATACATACACACACTGTGTATGTGTATCTATAACCTCATTTAAAGGTAAGAAAAATGAAAGGTTGAAAACACATTTGATTCAGATGTGTTTGTTTCCAAAGACACTACCCCAAGTCTCAGTTTCTCTCTCTCTCTGTCTCTCTCCTTTCTATGTTATAGCAGCAATGAGTCTCTCCAACAGAAAATCCATCTCATACTAGAGCTGAGCTGAGCTGAGCTGTCAGAGCAGCCCTGCCACTCAGGTGCTCTGCCATCTAACCAAGCCACACCACGCCCACTTGGCTTTTCAATCCTGCCCACCCAGCCTCACCCACCTCCACTTGGGAACTCATTTTAAACTGACATCAGGTTTTGGGGCAAAGGTGGAGTGATAACAAAAGCTATTAAATAAGTTTAAATGATGGGAAATTTTCCTCAAATGCTTAAAAAAGAGAGCTAATTTATGTATAAGCTGAGGAATTCCATTGTGTGTGTGTGTGTGTGTGTGTAGTGAAGGATGTAGGAGTGAGGAAGAAAAACAGAAAGAAAGAGAAGGTAAAGTAAGGAGGAAGAAGAGAGTCTGATGGAAAACCAACTCTTGCTCAAACCATTAAAGAAGGGAAAAACTGCTGAATAAGGCCATTCATTATCCTCTTTTTGCACTTCAAACAAATGGTAATTGTTGGTTTAGCTAACAAGTTGTGCCTTAATTACAGGCCATTAGGCATCATTAATAAAGAAAACCAAATCCAGAAGAATCTGAATTTCATGTCTTACATTTTATTCCCTAGAAAGAAGACTTATTCTAAAAGGATTTAAAACTGCCTCCAAAACATGTAATAGCTCCGTGATGCTCACTATCCCATAGCTTTGCTCAGCCAGTACTTTCTCTGAGAAGCCTCCCGCTCTTCCCTCCCTCCTTTAACTCCCTGCTGCCTTGTGTGCTGACTGATTGAGGTAGTCCTGAGGAGTTTCAGAAGGAGGTACTCATGGCGACCTCATCCCCACATGGCCTGTCTGCCTCTTTGTCCTTTCAGATAGCCTCTGAACCACCTGCAAAGGGTAACACATTTTTTTTCGTCCTACTGGCCATGGAAATAATAAAAATGATTATTAGTCATCTTATTTGTTGACTCCCCAATACAGATCCTTCTATTTACTTTTTTACATAATGTAATCCTCTCAACAATCCACTAGTGTGGGTGTAACTGCCTCTTTTTAAGAGTAGGAAAAGTAAGGCTCAGTGTGGCTAACTTGCCTATGGCCATGAAGCTGGTAAGTGACAGGGCCAGGACAGAAATCTAGAGCTCATGCTCTTGCCAGAAGCAAAATCAGGTAGAAAAGTGCTAAACGTTTAGTTGTCTATTTATAATGTGAACTCCTTTTTGCCAGTTGTATTAGTCCTTTCTCATGCTGCTAATAAAGATACATCTGAGACTAGGTAATTTATAAAGGAAAGAGGCTTAATT
Organism: Cacajao melanocephalus; assembly: GCA_963573385.1. NCBI lineage: Eukaryota > Metazoa > Chordata > Mammalia > Primates > Pitheciidae > Cacajao > Cacajao melanocephalus. Next base: position 53,349 of record CAUYLG010075569.1, read on the forward strand.
GGCTCATAGTTCAGCATGGCTGGCGAGGCCTCAGGAAACTCACAATCATCATGGAAGGCACCACTTCACAGGGCAGCTAGAGAGAGAGTGAGTGTCAAGAGAAGGGAAAGCCTTTTGTAAAACCATCAGTTCTCATGAGAATTCACTCACTATCACAGGAACAGCATGGGGGAAACTGCCCCTATCATTCAATTATCCCCACCTGGTCCCACCCTTGATACGTGGGGTTTATTACAATTCAAAGTGAAATTTGGGTGGAGACACAGAGCCAAACCATATTATTTCCCTACTGGATCATCCCAAATCTCATGCTCTCACATTTCAAAACACAATCATGCCTTCCCAACAGTCCCCTAAAGTGTTAACTCATTCCTGCATTAACTAAAAAGTCCAAGTCCAAAGTCTCATCTGATACAAGGAAAGTCCCTCCTGCCTATGAACCTGTAAGATGAAAAGCAAATTTGTTACTTTCTAGATGAATGGGAGTACAGGTATTGGGTAAATACACCTGATCCAAATGGGAGAAACTGACAACGACAAAGGAGCTACAGGCCCCAGGCAAGTCCAAAATCCCATAGGGTGGTCATTTGGGACTTAAAGTCCCAAAATGATTTCTTTTGATTCCATGTCTCACGTTCAGGTCACACTGATTCAAAAAGTGGGCTCCAATAGCCTTGGGCACTTTTTACCCCTGTGGCTTTGCAAGGTACAGCCTTCTTCCTGGCTGTTTCATGGGCTGGCATTGAGTGCCTGCTGCTTTTCCAGGTACAGGGTGCAAACTGTTGGTAGATCCACCATTCTGGGGTGTGGAGGACAGCGGCCCTCTTCTCACAGCTCCATTAGGCAGTGCCCTAGTGGGGACTCTATGTGGGGGCTCCCACCCCACATTTTCCCCCTGCACTGCCCTATCAGAGGTTCTTCATGAGGGCTCTGCCACTGCAGCAAACTTCTGCCTGGACATCCAGGCATTTCCTTACATCCTCTGAAATCTAGGGGAAGATTCACAAACCTTAATTTTTGACTTCTATGCACCTTAAGACCCAACACAATGTGAAAGCTGCCAAGGCTTGGGGCTTGCACCCTCTGAAGCACCAGCCTGAGCACTACTTTGGCCTCTCTTAGTCACAGCTGGAGTGACTGAGATGCAAAGCACTAAGTCCCGAGGCTGCACACAACAGTGAGGACCTGGACCAGGCCCAGAACACCATTTTTCCCTCGTAGGTTTCCAGACTTGTGATTGGAGGAGCTGTCACAAAGGTCTCTGGCCTGCCCAGGAGGTATTTTCCCCATTGTCTTGGTGATTAACATTCCTCCCTTTTACTTAGGCAAATTTCTTCAGCCTGCTTGAATTTCTCCCCACAGAAAAGAGTTTTTCTTTTCTCTCACATTGTCAGGCTGCAAATCTTCCAAATTTTTATGCTCTGCTTCCTCTTGAATGCCTTGCCACTTAGAAATTTCTTCTGCCAGATATCCCAAATCATCTCAAGTTCAAAGTTCCACAGATCTCTAGGGCAGGGGCAAAATGCCACCAGTCTCTTTACTAAAGCATAGCAAGAGTAACCTTTACTCCAGTTCCCTACAAGTTCCTCATCTCCATCTGAGACCACCTTAGCCTGGACTTCATTGTCCATATCACTATCAATATTTTGATCAAAGCTATTCAACAAGTCTCTAGGAAGTTCCAAACTTTCCCACATTTTCCTGTCCTCTTCTGAACCCTCAAAACTGTTCAGACCTTTGCCTGTTATCCAAATCCAAAGTCACTTTCACATTTTTGGGTATCTTATAGCAGCACCCACTCTCTGCATTACTAATTTACTGTATTGGTCTGTTCTCATGCTGCTATTATATAAAAAGCTGTCCAAGACTGGGTAATTTATCAAGGATAGAGGTTCAATAGACTCACAGTTCAGCATGGCTGGGGAGGCCTCAGGACACTTACAATCATGGTGGAAGACACCTCTTTACAGGGCAGCAGGAGAGAGAATAAGTGCTGAGTGAAAGGGGAAGCCCCTTATAAAATCATCAGATCTTATGAGAACTCACTATTAGGAGAAAGCATGGGGAATACTGCCCCCATGACTCAATTATCTCCACCAGATCCCACCCTTGGCACATGGGGATTATTATAATTTGAGGTGAGATTTGGCTGAGGACACAAAGCCAAACCGTATCACTAGTTGTTCTCTTTTTGGGTCAGTTTCGTGTTTCTGAAAATGTGTGGTGGTGATGGGTGCCTGATTATTGTGAGGTCACATGTCAACCAGATTGGCTCATACCAAAATGACTAGCAATATAGTAAGTGTTGATGAGGACATGGAGCAACTGGAACTCATACACTGCTGGTGAGAGTGTAAAATGGCATAAGAAGTTTGGAAAAATATTTGGCAGATTTGTATCTGAATGTTAAGTATCCACTTATCATATGACTCAATGATTCTACTTCTGGGTTTTACTCAAGAGAAATAAAAACATATGTTCACACAAACAGTTCTACATGAATTTTTAAAGCAGTGTTACTCAAAATAACCAAAACCTGGAAACAACCCAAATGTTCATGAACAAGTGAAGAGTAAATAATACAAGAGCTAGTGCATATTGATATAATTTATTTTTTTAAATGATATCAAGGAGAGAATATGAACAAAGGGTTGAATTAGATATCCTCTATTCATAATAAATATTTTTCTCCATGTTATTTCATCCTTGTAATTCAACATAGTACAATCCCACAAATGTGAGGAAAAGCAGCCATAAACAGAAAATTCCCAGTATCTGGACTACATTGCTGTGGAAATCCACTGTGTGCTGCAGCAGCCACAACATACAGTGAGCTCAGTCCTGTGGACCCATCTGCCTGGTTCTGGGTTTACTGTGACCTTCACATCACCTCCATCTGCTGGAAGCCACATGCTAAAGGAGTGAGATTTTTTTACTTCCCCATTAATAAGAACAGAATGAGCTCCATTCATTGGCCAGGGATAATCTACTATTTATCTTCAGGAGAGAAGGTAATGCAAATGGAAGAGTTTTGCAAACATGGCCCAGGGGTGTGTGTGCCTGGATGAATCATGTTTTCATGTCAGTTCAGACAACGATCAGTATCTTGGTCACAGAAATTCACAGAGCTGCTGTTTGGTTCCTTTAACATTAATTATTCACATCTGCTAGTATACAGAGCAGGATTTATTGAACACTTAATATGGACAAGACATTCACTAGTCATGAAAAAGGCATAAATGTACATGAAATCAGATTTTTGCTTGAAATACAATGAGATACTTCCCTAAACTATTGGGGTTGGGCTATCTACAGCACTTGACACAGACATGTGATACCGGAATCCAGAGGACAGGGAGGGAGAGCAGCTTGAAGCTACAGGGAAGCTGACCAGAGGATTCAGGCAGGGCTAGATCAGAGGAATAATTTCCTCTGGATGGCAGATATGAAAAGAAAGGGCATTTTAGAGATTACTGTCCCCACCCACCCAAACAGTATCATCCCTGGAGGCATGAGGTAAAGTGGAGATCGGGGCTTTGGGGTCTGGCAGAGCAGGACTCCTGCAGCTCTGCTTTTTAGTAGTCCTGTGACCTTGGCCAGCCATTGAACTTCACTGAGCCTCCATTTGTCACCTGTAAATGGGGACTATAGTAGTGAGTCTCTAATAGGATGCTGTGAAAATTGAAAGATTAAAGAATATCGGAGAAAGGGGTAATACAGGGTCTGATACTAAGTACAAATATAGATTTGTCCTTTGCTAAATATAACTTACTTAATTTGTCTTGGTCTTTCCCAGTCTCCTCTCCCTCTGTTTCCAGGCTTCAGTCACTTCTGTCCTCTGCCATTCATCTCCCCACCCATGGGTTCCCCCAACACCACCCTCAAAAAATTAGAAACAGAAAGGAACTGATGCTGAAGACTTACTCCTAAAAGCAATTATCCAACCAAGGGTCTCTGCATTGGAAGCTCAAATTCTTTGGGGAATGAAAGGTGTTACATCTAGGAGAAGGAAATTTCTTCATGAGTGCCAGTTTGGACTTTTTCCACTCCCAGGAGTTATCTACCCTATCCCTAAGTCAATCCAGGTACAGATGAAAACCTCAGGCTGATCTGGCTATCTGGTTATGCCAAACCCGTTCTTTGACTGCATGGCCAGGGTAGCATTCTGAGATAGACATAGAAAATCTCTCAGCACCATAGCAAAGTAAAAACACAAGATCAGTCCTAAGTGTCTTCTATAACAACATGCAAATCCAGTCATATTTCTGTCTTCCTCGGTCCTCTGCCTGGCTCTGCGTTGCCATCAGGGAGGAAGGGGGTTAGCACAACACAGACAGTCTCTTATGATCTCAACTCAGAACTGGGTTGTGTACAGCCCAGCACATTCTACTCTGGGGCTCAGGTTTCACCACCTGGGGAGGTGAAAATACATGTATTTGCTGAGTTTCTAGTTAGAGACAAGAGTTCCTTGCCCTAAATGGAACTCTAGTTCCATCACTGGCTTTTACAGAGATGTGTTGGGTTTGCAGTGAATTTTTACATACTAGAGTGCAAAATAAGCATGTTATTAAAGCAATGGCAGAGCGTTAAAGAAATCTTCAAATAAATGGAGGTTTCCCTGATAAGAATAGGGTTAAGGTTAAATGGAAAAAACTTTGAATTCCACATACTTAACAAAGCAATTTCAAAGTTGCCTTTGGGCCCTTAGACCTGGTCTTTCTTGTTCACAAGCATGTCAGCTTCGAAGGCCAGCATGAGAAATGGCATCCAATCTGACCATCTATGCAGGGGTGAAACTTCTCAGATCAGTGAGAAATTGGTCTATGAAAAACCAGAAATCAGTATGTGATTCTTGATCTTTGTTATAATAGACAAAAGTTGTTTCTGGTTTTATAAGTAGCTCAATTGCATAATATGTCCGTAATAAATGCCAATTAAATGAATGAATGCATATTACTAGACACCCTAAGGACTCTTAATACTTCTAATAATAATAATAATAATAGCTGTCACCCCAATATTTCTAAAATTATAATTTAGCTGTTTTTTGTTTGTTTCTTTTTTTACCATTCATACACTGAATGATTAGTTTGTCATCATTCTTGTCATCATGATGTGACCAGGAAGCTGTGGATCCGGCAACCCCCTCATGTAATGCTTATAGCAACTTCTAAGGCACATGCTACCAGTTTATATTTCTACGTGAGGGTACTGACTTTTAGAAACTCTCAAGTCCCGAGAGACTTTGATCCAGTGCATAATCTATGCTCCTAAATACAGTGGAAAAAACACTGGGGCTCGGGGTAAATGACTTGCCCAAGGTCAAGAATTTCTGTGGCAGGACTCAGTGTTAGTTTTTCAGGCTACAGTTCCAGGTACCTCAAATGCATTAAAGCCACACTTACGATGGAAACACATCAAGGTCTAGTTGAATAGCTTTTTATACCTGGGCTGGAACGGACATCAGCTCTGGCCATTGAAGTTTCAGTTAACATTGATCCAAACAGGCAAAGGAAAGGTCCAAATTGTCTTACTAACAATAGGTTTGGACTGGATGGCTGATTAAATCTCAGTTCCCTTTGATGCAATGGTAATGGGTTCAGGCTCAATTTCTCTGATAGGACAAATGTCTTTGAAGCTTCTTTGTGCTGGATTTAATGAGCCTGATTGTCATCTTCCAGAAGACAGTGCAGGCGAGGCCTGTGCAGTCAGGGTGGATGGGATCACTCATCGATCATGTTGTCACACCCATCAAGCAGTCGGAAGAACCAGGGCAGGATGTGAAATCAATCTGACCATCTATTTATAGACGAGGCAGCGCCTTTGTCATGGTGATCTGAACAGCAACCCAGAAGGCAACATCTGCAGTGTGCGACTTCCACAAATTAAAAGGCATGTCCTAACAGCATGTAGAAGGAAATTTTGTTTTTCTTCTAAAATATTTTATAAATATGGACTGTTCTTCTTGTCCTTTTCATCTTTATAACTTTCCTTCTATTTCTATTTCTCTTCCTCTCTCTATTCTTGAGTTTCTCTTATGTTTTTTCCTTCTTTTTAATTCAATGAGAATTTAAGTTTCATTATGCATTAGGAGTTATATAAAGTGCTGTGGAGAATTAAGAGAAGATACTCCATAGACCCTACTTCAAGCCATTTTCAATATCTTTGTGGAATGGCGAGCACTTGCAACTTAAAATCAAAACACCTGTTTTCTAACGGTTTCTAACTTATGCCTTCTCTTTATGATCTCATAGCAGTCACTTGTTTCTTGACCTCAGCATCTTCATCTGTAAATTAAAGCAATAATACCTATAGGTAGTACAAACATGTTTGAACAGTTTACACAAAAAGGAGCAAGCTTAGTACTAAGACAAAAAGCCTACTTGGATAATCGTGAGCAAATTAAACATTCTAAGTGTCAAGACTTAGAAAATGAGTATTAGAACTGAGTAAAATATTAGTAAAATGAGTGTAATATTAGTATGTATGTCATAAGATTGATGTGATAATTAAATGAGATTACATATATGAAAGTTTAAAATAGGCAGGACCTGGCTTAATAAGTACCTGGCTCAGTAAGGGCTTAATAAAATTTGGTTAGTAATGTAAGATGTGGGGATGACATATTAAGAATAATAAAGTGCTATATGCAGCCTGCCTGTCTTCTTTCCTTCCTTCTTTTCTTCCTTCCTTGCCCTGACTCTCTCTTTGATTTCAAAGTCCTGTGTTATTATTAGTCTCTTAAGAGAGTAGAATTCTGCCTCCACTTGGGATGAAGAAAATTGTAAAGAGCATAACTCCCGCAATGTAGCTGGTCTGGTCACAATCAGCTACAAATTTCCTTGAGGCCATTGGAGAACTGAGGTTACAAGGCAACTGCATACCCTGAATTCCACACAAGGACAACCCTTTCCAACATGAAATTCTTGTTCTCTCGCTTGTAACAGAATTCAGAGATACAAGTCCTGCCACGCAGGTGAGTAAGAAGACTACCAAAATTTAACAAATTATTAAAGGTTAAGTTTCAGTTCAGAGCAACTGCAGGTCCAGACACAAGAGGAATTTGCAGTCACTCCCAACCTTCTTGCCATGGCCTCCCCCAGCTGTTCCCCAGAGAGACCGGGAGCAGGGCAGGAGACCAGAAGGGACTCCTCTCAGTTATACACATGCAGGATGTACTTGACCGCTACGAGAGACCACTCGCAAAATACTACCCATTTCCTGCACCCCAGTGCTCTTACAGGAGGAGCAGTAAAGAACATAATTCCCACAGTACAAGCAAAACCTAATTTTAATGTAGGAAGGATAAAAGAAAAAATAAAAACCTAAAGGGCTTTTTTTTTGATGGTGTCTTGCTCTGTTGCCAGGCTGGAGTGCAGTGGTGCCATCTCGGCTCATTTCAACCTCCACCTCCCAGGTTCAATCAATTCTCCTGCCTCAGCCTCCTGAGTAGTTGGGACTACAGGCACAGGCCACCACACACAGCAATTTTTGTATTTTTAGTAAAGACGGGGTTTCACCATGTTGGCCAGGATGGTCTCAGTCTCTTGACTTCATGATCTGCCCGCCTCGGCCTCCCAAAGTGCTGGGATTACAGGCGTGAGCCATCATGCGTGGCCCTAAAGAAGTTTTTCTAACGGAAAAGAGGCAAATCATTTTAAAAGACAGGAGGAAGTTCCAGTTCAAAAGCAACCAGAGATACTAGACAGTGTTAATGCCATGAAGAGGAGGGACAGGAATGTTAAGAAAGCCTCAAAACCCAAGATGAAAGGATCAATCTAAAAGTGATAGGGCCGAAAATAACAAAGTTATCCCCACAAGCCCACTGTTAACCTAGATTGGTTGAGAAGGAGCAGCCAGTATTTTGGGGGCAGGAGCAGGAACATAGGGTGACCGACCACCTCCGTGGCACAGGCAAACAGGAATATCAGAGAGGTGAAGGTAGAGCAGGAGCTTTGAGGAAAATTTTGGCACCCCAGTCCCACCTGTCTTAGTCCTTTTGTGTTGCCATAAAGGAATATCTTAGGCTGGGTGATTTATAAAAAACATAGACTTGGCTCACAATTCTGCAGGCTGTACAGGAAGCATGGCACTAGCCCCAGCTTCTGGGGAGGGCTTCAGGCTGCTTCTACTCATAGTGGAAGACAAAGGGGAGCTGCTGCTTGCAGAGATCAGATGGTGAGAGAGGAAGCAAAAGAGGGAGGGAAATGCTGTGCTCTTTTAAATAATTGGCTCTTATGAGAACTCACAGGTTACCATGAGAATGACATCAAGCAACTCATGAGAGATCTGCCCCCATGACCCAAACACCTTCCACTAGGCCCCACCTCCAACACTGGAGATCAGATTTTGACATGGGATTCAGAGGAGTTAAACAAACCATGTTTAAACCATAGCACTGTCTTTGATGCCAATCAACAGCAACCCACCACTGAAGGAGTATGAGGCCTAGGGGTATACATTGAAGAGGTTAGTGACAGCAAGAACAACGCCTCAAACCAGCTCAACTCCTGGTGTTAACTGACTCAACACTCAACAGCAACATCTTGACAGAAGAAGGATGTTATCATTTCAAGGTACAAATAATATTTACCTGGACTCTACTTTTCTACACATGATATCCACCATCTACTTTTCTACACATGATATTCAAGCAGAAATTATTAGAGACAATTTTTAAAAAAGCAAAAATAAAAAACCTATTGTCAATAAATAAAGCAGTCAACAGAAAGGGATCAGAAGATAACTTAGAGTTGAAACTATCACTAAATGTTAATAGATCCAGAGGACACATGCATGAGCATATGAGAGCTTCCATACAGAAACGGAAACACCCTAGGAATCAAACTCATCCTATCAGATACAAAAAATTCCTCCAACTAACCACATCTGAGGAAAGAATCAGTGAACTTGAAGATAGCTCAGTAGAATCCAAAATGAAACACAAAGGAAAAGAGAGTAGAAAAAAAAATCAACCACAGAATAGAGCATCCAAAACTGTGAGATAATATCAAATAGTCTTATATGTGTGTGATTGGAAACCCAGAAAGAGAAGAGAAGGAGATGGAGTTAAAAAAAACATTTTAAAATATAATAGCTAAGATTTCCCCAAAATAATTAAAAAAATCAAACCAAAGATTCAAGAATGTCGCAGTATACAAAGCAAGATGAATATCAAAAGAAAAAAATACCTATATTTATCTCAGTCAAACTGGTAAAAACCTTAAGTAAAAAGTTAATCTCAAAATCAGCCAGAGAAAACAACACAAACTAGATAAACATAAACAATGATAATGTTTCCAGCATATATATTTTTAGATATTATGAAACCCAGGAGACAATAAATGTGAAATATTTTGAGTACACACAGGACGTCTACACTGACTTCTATAGTCAGCATAAATGTTTCCAAAAATGAAAACAATATAAGAATTTTTTCAGAGTCACATAGCCTTACATTCCCAGCAGTATTACAAGGAAAACAAAAGGAAGTTCTTCTGGCAAAAGTTTATGTTGATAGAAAGAAACATGGATCTATAGAAAGAAATGAACAGTGCTATAAGGTAAATATTTAAAAAATTCCTTATTTTTAATAATTAAAAAAACTACTGTCTGAAAGACAAAATTATAGTACTGTATTATAGTTTTTATCTTGTGGCAAATGTAAAACTTATAATAGCAATAGTGTAAAAGATGCAAGGGATGAATCAGAAATATACTGTTGTAAGATTCTTATACTATTCATCAAACAGTACCATATTATATGAACATAGGTTGTGATAAGTTAGAGATATAGATATCACTTAAAAACCAAAAATTAGATATAACTAATAAGCCAATAGTAGAAATAAAATAGAATTATAAAACATTTGAATTCAAAGGTAGGAAGAAAAAGAAGAGAAAAGAAACAGACAATAGATAAAGAAACAGAAATTGTTAGCAGGATGCTGGATTTTCATCCAACTATATAAAAAAATTACATTAAATGAAAATGGTCTAAATACCCAATTAAAAAGCACAGATTGTTTCACTGAATTCTCTCTCTCTCTCTCTCTCTCTCTCTCACACACACACACACACACTCCAACACACACAACAAAGACCTAACTATATGCTGTCTAAAGGAAACATTTTTAAGTAGATAAATACAGATAGATTAAAAGTCAAAGGATAAAAAATATACAAACACTAGTCAAAGGAAAGCTAACATAGTCTCTGTCTCTTTTTCTCTCTCTCTCTGTCATCCTCTGTCTCTCACACATGTACATGCACACACATGCACAGCAAGACTTTGTTTTGCTGATGAAGGTCATAGATCAAATTCAAATGAGTTCTACAAAAGTAGAAAATTAACTCAGAATGTTAACTGAAAATTGTATGCAGAACTGACAATGAGATCTAGTTAAAGAGAAAATCGATGGAAAACTGAATAGGACTACAAGAAAAGAAAGAGCAAGTGAGAGACAGTAGCAGGAGGAGAAAGCATGTTAGAATGTGAGGAGGGTGGCTAGAATGGTTGGACAGTTTTGCAGTGTGATGTGGACAATCCCTTCTCTTTACCTACAACACTTTGCTAAGATAATTATATGAGTTCTCTTTGTTAGTGGAGTTAAAATTGTGTATGTGTATGAGTTAAAATTGTGTATGAGTGTCAGAGTAGGGGTGAGGGCTAGATCATATAACAGAAGTATATGCATTCATCATGCATATTTCAGGAGGACATGCTCAAACTGCCACATGAAAGAGAAAGACAGTTCAGTTAGAGTCACGTTTGCATCTCCAGAGCCAAGCCAGATGCAGGACAAAGTGAAAGAACTTTAAAAAGTGGTTGAACTAAACTTGCTATGAACAAAATGTTTGTGTTCCTAAGAAATTCATATATTGAAGCATTAACCCCCCATATGACTGTTTTTGAAGATATGGCTTTTAAGGAGTTAATTAAAGCTAAATGAGGTCACAAGGGTGAGGTTCTTATCCCATAGGATTGTGGCCCTATAAGAAGAGGAAGAGTGAGAGAGACCTTGTTGAATCTCTCACCCTTGGGAGGTCCTGGTGAAAAGGTGTCCATCTGCAGGCCGGGAAGAGCGTCTTCACCAGAACCTGCCCATGCTGGCACCCTGATCTCAGATTTCCAGCCTCCAAAACTGTGAAAAATAAATGCCTGTTATTTATAAGCCATCCAGTTTATGGTTTTTGTTGTAGCAGCCTGGACTAAGGCAAAACTAAACTAAAATGGATATTTTGATCAGGGTTGGACCCTAAGACAATAACCATATCTTATAACCAGATTTTGCTTGAGAATTTTAATTTAAATGTTCTGCATTGTAGGTGCCTATATATTTGCAAAATTATGGTATATTTTACCTTATTGACTTTCACTAAGTTTATGCTAAGTTATACACTCAACACACCATATGAGAATGCTGAGATAAAATAAATATGCTGTTGTATAACCTGTATCTTATTATCTTTTTTACCTCATCTTGGTGAATATTGTCTTAGAATGCTCAGGCTATTTTTAAAAAATAAAATGGGTATCTTAAACAATAGATATTCATTTCTCACAATTCTGGGAGACTGGGAAGTCCAAGATCAAGGGGCCAGCAGATTTGGCTCCTAACATGAGCCCTCTTCTGGCTTGCAGATGGCCACCTTCTCTAATGTTCCCCTTATAAGGACATCAATTTCATCACGAAGGCTCTACTTTCATGACCTAATCTAAACCTAATTGCCCTGCAAAAGCCCCATCTCCAAGTATCATCACATTGGGGGACAGTATTTCAACATTCAAATTTTGATGAGACGCAAACTTTCTACGTGTAATAGGCATCAATCACTGAGGAAGCAGAGTGTAGAGGTCGCTCATGTTCCAAGGCAGGATCACCAAGAAGCTAATCTCTGCTTGCCTCTTGGGGCCCCCACCTACATGAAGCTTCTCTGCGTAGTGGAAGTTGCTGGCAGTTGTAGAGTTTTCTATATAGGGAAGCAATGCTCAGTGGCAGTCAGGAAGCATGGCCGCTTAAGTAGCCTTTCTAGCAAATTGACTAAAGGAATCTCAGAAGAAAAGGACTGGAATATCTTAAGTTTTCAGTATCTTTTAATAATTTGTTTCCTCATTCTAAATAAATATTTACTGAAAATTAATTTTGTTTTTGTAATTCTTGAATTAATTTTAAATATGCCTCCCCCAAATTGTATAAGCTTCTGGCCCCAAAAAACCTGGATGGCAACCTGTGTATTGTATTTATAACTGACACGCTTACCTGAATGCAGCCCTTGTGACTTACCTACACTCTGCCTGTTTTGTCTATTGCTACATTAAAAATCATCCCCCAAAAAACTAGCATCTGAAAATCAAAATTATTTGTTTTGCTGAAGATAACATATACGTAAGGCCCATTGGAATGGCTTATCCATCTCACACAGCATTAACTGGGACAGCTGAGTGACGGGGCTGGCAAATCAGTGCTGATGATGGATCTGATGGAGGCTCAACCAGTGCTTTGGGCTGGGAGCTATGGCTCCTCTCTGAATGATCTTCTACCATCTGGATCTGGTGCCTGCATCACATCTGGATTCTTCTAGCAAGTGTGTCAATATAGGATGTAGAAGCTTCGAGATTCTTACAGCCTTGGCACAGAGACTGATTTAGCATCACTATTCCAAGTTGTATTGATCAAAAAGGCACTTACAGAACCCACCCAAACTCAAGGGAAAGAACATAGACACCTCCTTTTACTGGGAAGAACATCAAAGAATGTGTGGCTATCTTTAATCTGTCACACCATCCTAGGTACTGGGGAGAAAAAAACACTCAGGAAATCATGACTGACTATGATGTACACCAGAAGAAAAGACTTTTTCTGTGCATATGGAATTTTTAATGGAAGCATAAAAGTGTAAGCCCAGGTTTCTGCATTATATTTTACACATAATTGTCATTTATACCCAATCGGTGTGTTTTAGTAATCACTAATGCATGAACAGAATATTATTAATTTTAAAATATTTGAACTATGACAACACTCATTTGTTAGGTAAACAAGTGATTAAGGTTTCATGATGTTTTCAAAGGTTTTTAAGAGATTGACACTATAATAAATCTTAAATATGGAAAAACCCCTTGGAATTCAATTTCTGAAATTTTCCATTTTGTAGTGAGGATGGGGTGGTTCAGAATTAAGAGAAGCAGTGAAGCACACTAGTTAAAAACACCAACTTCAGAGCCAAACCTGGAATGAAAGCCTGCCCTATCCCTTATGATTATATAACCTTGAGGAAGCTATTTACTTTATCAAGCCCTTGATCCCTCAGAATTATGTACCTCTGTACGCTTATATATAAAATGGGAATGTAAACATACCAACCTCATGGAGTTATTACAAGGATTAAACAAGTAAATATTTGTAAATCACTTAAAAGATGGCTTGGCCACCTGGTATGTATTATACATGTTTGATAATACATACATGCATCCATACATACATGCATATATACTGTAAGATAAGTATGAATCTCATTATCCAAAAGAAGCCAACTTTGCAGGTAATACAGTCCATGTCTCCTGTTTCAAAATATGGATGCACTCAAACTGCCTTGAATTACAAAAATGTTTTCAGCTCACTGTGTCACGGCATCTCATAGGCAAAACCTAAATGCATTATTTGGACTTGCCTATGAATAAAAATAGCCCTATTCCCTACAAAGAAGTTTTTTTTCTTTTTGCCTTCTTATGAGAACTATTCTTGCCTCTAGAACTCAGTTTGGGAGCTCCACAGAATATAAAAAGAGGGTGAGGAAGGAAGATTTCAGGAAAAGCTAGGCTCATTCCAACATGAATAATGCAAAGTAGAAAGGAGTCTTAAAGCATTCTGTATCTGCAGTCTTGACGTGGCAGCTCTGCCATTTGACTGTAAATAACTGACAGGTCCAAAGTCTAAGGGATTACTTTAAATGTTGCAAGTGATAAAACCAAGGCTCTAAAGGACTCAGAGGAGAGAAATAGTCCAGTGGAATAGCAGAGAAAAGAACTTGCAAGTGATAAAAAGAGTAAATAATTTAAGACTTTCTAGGGCGGAATGGGATCACTGGAGGTTGACTGTGTTTCCCTAAGCCTTTGTTTTGAAATGCATGGTCAGACCATAAGTTTAATCATTGCTCTATCTAGCCTTGATCTACATCAATATCACTGGGACTGTGAACTCCTTCCCGCCACCAGATTAGAAATGCTGTAGTATGGGGACTGGGGGCAGGAGAGAGGCGAGATTTTTGCAGGAAAGCTTGTTTTTGTTTTTCATTCATGATCAGAATAACATGCATTAAGAAGATATACAAATTTTTAACAAGTTCTGTTGCCTTTAAATGTGCAGAAAGTCTCACTCTCTAGCCATCCTTGGACGCTCTTTATTTTGAGACACACTATCTCAGGAGGCCATCATGCTTGAATTGCTGAAACAGGTTCGTTACTTGACCTACCAACTCTCAAGCCCATGGCCAATCAATTCAGGGTGCCCTCTGTGCAACTAGATGAAGCTCACCACGACATCTCTTCAATTCTCCCCCGCACAAGGCTTCATCAGCTGCCTCTGCCCACAAGAAAAAGTACTATTGACTTCCAGAGCTTCACTGCCACTCATGTGCCAAAGACTCTTGAATCTTGACTTCCTTCCTAAAGGTCCAAACCCACATATCAAATTGTATATAATAAACATATTTATTTTGGTTGTCCACAAGCTTCTTAAACTCAGAATTTCCAAAACTGGACTCCTTCTACCCACTTCCTTCCCTTGAAAAAATGCTGTTCTGTCACATTTCTTTCATTTCAATCTTTGTTGTCACTCATCCAAGAAAAACATTGAGACCATTCTCATATACCCCTCTCTTTCTTTTGCCAAACACCAGCACATCAAGCTCAGTCAATTTTACTTCTTAGATATTTTAAAAATCTGCCTCAATCTCAAGCACTTGCCTTCTCACTACCTAACTTTTGTAAAAGGCTCCTAGCTTGTCTTACCAGCTCTGGTCTTTGGTCTCTTCCTATTAAAACTGTTCTCCACTTCGTATTTTCACTGGCAATTCAAGGCCAACTTTAACAGATTGTTCTAGCATTAACTCCCACTAGAGACTATGTAACGTCCAGAAATATAATTTTCAGCTAAAAAGTTCCACTTCTGATGCGGTGGTATAAGCTGCTAGCAGATCAACATATATGAGGAAAATGTCCAAAACAACTTCTGCAAGACTCTGAACAGGAATCAAAGACGGAATGATTTTGGAGTGGAATTGACACTATGAATGTGTGAAATACATGATGTGAGTTCTATGTTTTTGCAGATTTTTCCAGAGGACTATTGCACTCCAGCATGGCACGGGATGACTCAAGCTCCCATGGAAAACCCACTGACTTTCTGGTCTGAGGAACAAAACAAAAGAATCCAGGGTAACCATAACCACCAGAAGGTGAGGGGAATCTAAGAAGGGAGAAAGTCAAAGAAGGAAAAGCTCTAGTTTCTGTGTGCAAATTTTGTAAGAATCTAGCTGGCCCCTAAACAAACTGAAATCAATTTCATGAAAAGATAAAAGAAACAAACTGTGATTTGAGCCACTGCTCACCACGGGTGAGACAAGATCACTGTTTGAGTCTAGCCAACTAAATTGTCAGCTAAAACAAAGACAACACATTCTCTGGAGGAATGTAATAAATCCACGATCTCATTAACAAAACATTCTCAGTACTCAGGATGCAATCTAATATTGCCAGACTTAAGAAGAACCAGAAAAATGTGACCATTCTCAAGGAAGAGACAGTTAAAAGAGGCAAAATCTTGAGATGACACAAATGCTGAAACTAGCAGTCAAGCACTTTAAAGTAGTTGCTTTAAATGTGCTCAATGGAATTAAAGAAGAAAGTTAATTTTAAATGAAAATATGAGATACCTCAGAAAAAAGCTAGAAGATATAAAAAATAACCAAAATGAAATCTTACAATTAAAAAAAATAGTATCTGTAATCTTTTGAAAAGTAGGATAGTTGTAATCGCATAATTGTAATTGCAGAGAATAGTCAATGAACTTGAAGATAGTTCAATACAAATTATCCAGTCTGAACTAGAGATAGACTAAACATATGAAGAAAAAGAGAGTGTGCACCTCCGGAACCAGTGGTACAATATTAAAATGTTTAACATGTATGTCGTTGTGGTCTCAGAAAGGGAGAAGAAACAGAATGGGACAGGAAAATATTTGACAAAATAATGGTTAAAATTTTTCTAATTTCAGAAAACTCAATATATTGCAAAGAGGACAATTGTGGGTAAGAACATCAGCACCAAACAACTGAAAATCAAAGATAAAGGGAATGACTTTAAAGCGGTCAGAGAAAAATTACATGTTACATGGAGAAGGGCAATAATTTTCATTACCAAGAGTTCTCTTCAGAAATTATGAAGGTCAAAATTTTGGAATAATATGAAAAACTACATATTAAATAAAGAAGAGAAACAATTTAAAATTACCAAGTATTTTTCATTACTATGGAAGTCAGAAGCATTGAAAAAAAAATCTGTAAAGTATTGGCAAAAACTAAACAAACAAAAATGCTCAACCAAGAATTCTGTATCATGCAAATGAGTAAAGACAAATAAAGGCATTTTTAGTTGAAAACAACAACATGAGAACTTATCGCCAGCAGAGCTTTACTGCAAGAAATGCTAAAGGTAGTTCTTCAAGCTGAAGGCGAGTATCAAGGGAAAACTCATATTCATGACAAAAGTATGTCAGAAATACTCAATACATGAATAAATATTAAAAACTTAAAAAAAACCCTGTTTTAAAAATCAGTGTTTAAAGCAAAATCACAGCATTGCTGTAGAGGTTTTACAATAAAATGAGATATAATGCATATGAAAACTTTAGCATATGGGATGGTTGAGAAAGACTAATTGGACCTTTTTGGCTGCAAAGTTTCTATATTTTATGTGAATTAGCACAATATAAAATCTAAGCAGATTGTGAAAAGATAGATATGCACATTTCAATCCATATATTACTACAAAAATACAGTGAAGTACAGCCAAAATGCCAATAGATACAATAAAACATAATTGCTCAAAATTTTACTAATAAGAAAAAGAAAGCAGGGAGCAAAACAGAGGAACAAAAAGCAGTGGGGACAAACAATACAACTAATAGAATACTAAATAAAATAGTAGGCCAATATCCAACCATGTAAACAATTGCATGAAATGCTAATGGAATAAACATTCCAATTAAAAACAGATTATTAGAATGACTAAAAAGGCAAGACCCCAATATATGCTGTATAAATATAAATACAGTCATGTGATACATAATACATTTCAGTCAAGGATGAACCACATATACAATGGTGGTCCCATTCGACTAATGGAGCTGAAAATTTTCTATTGCTTGGTGATATTGTAGCCATTGTAACACAGAAGTGGAATGTGTTATTCTGTGTTTGTGGTGATGCTGGTGTAAATAAACCTACTGCACTGCCAGCTGTATAAAAATCTAGCACATACAATTATATACAGTACATAATATTTCATAATGATAACCAGAAATTGTATTACTGGTTTATGTATTTACAATTTTAAACTTGTGTTTTACCTATCAAAAAAAAAGTTACCTGTAAAATAGCCTCAGGCAGGTCCTTCAGGAAGCATTCCAGAATCAGGCATTGTTATCATGGAGGTAACATGTCCATGTGTGTTATTGACCCTGAAAACTTTCCAGTGGGACAAAGTATGGAGGTGAAAGAGTGATACTGATAATCCTGACCCTGTGTAGGCCTGGGCTGATGCGTGTGTGGGTTTGTGTAAGTACACTCTACAATGTTTGCACAAGGACTAAATTGCCTAGCAAAGCATTTCTCAGAGCATATTCCCATTGTTAAATGATGCATAACTGCACACAAATGGATGGAAAGTACATGGATGGGAAAGGTACCCTGCCCATAACAGGTATGAGAAGATTAAAGTGGCTATATTGGGTAAACTAGATATCAAGAAAAAATATACTGGAAACATGGGCATGTGCTATAAGCTGTATGTTTGTGCCCTCCACTCCAAAATTACACTTTGTTATCTTAATGTCTAATCTGATGGTATTAGGTGGTGGGTCTTTAGGAGGTAATTAGGTCATAAGGGTGAAATGAGCCCTCATGAATGGGATGAATGCTCTTCTAGAAAGAGATGAGAGCTTTATCTCTCCTCTCTGTCATGTGAGGATACAAGGAAAAGAAGGTCACTTGCAAACCAGGAAGTGGTTGCTCAGCAGACACAGGGTCTGTTGGCTCTTGGTCTTGGACTTCCCAGCCTCCAGAACTGTGAGGAATAAATTTCCACTGTGTAAACCCCACAGCCTCTAATGTTTTGTTACAGCAGCCTAAACTGACTAGACCACCTGACATAGTGATTTAGTCAAATGAAAATTCATCACAAACACATAAAACCATAAGTATGTTTGTCACTGATAACAAAGCCTCAAAATATATGAAGCAAAAAACAGAATTAAAGAGAGGAATAGGTGATTTCACATAGTAGATTTGTACAGCAATTGGGCAAATAATCAGAAAGAAATTCGATAAAGACATAGATGATTTGACTATCAACCATCTTGACCTGATTTATATTCATAGAAACTACCAATAATTGCATAATCTACCATCGTTTTAAGAGCATGTGGCACTTTCACCAAGACAGCCCATATTCTGGGCTATGAAACAAACCTCAGTAAATTGAAACGATTGATATAATAAAGAGTATTATACTAGTCAGGGTTCTCTAGTGGGACAGAACTAATAGGATAGATGTGTATATATAAAGAGGAGCTTTTTAAGGATTGTTGACTCACATGATCACAAGGTTAAAGTCCCACAACAGGCCATCTGCAATCTGAGGAGCAAGGAAGACCAGTCCAAGCTTCAAAACCTCAAAAGTAGGGAAGCCAACAGTGCAGCCTTCAGTTTGTGACCAAAGGTCCAAGAGCCCCAAAGTTGAAGAACTTAAGAGTCAAATGTGCAAGGGTAGGAGGCGTTCAGCACAACAGAAAGATGGAGGTCAGAAGACTAAGCCAGTATAGTCTTTCCATGTTCTTCTACCTGAGAGCTGGCAGCTGATTAGATTGTGCCCACCCAGATTGAGGGTGGGTATGTTTTTTCTAGTCCACTGACTCAAATGTTAATCTCCTTTGTCAACACCCTCACAGACACACCCAGGACCAATACTTTGCATCCTTCAATTCAATCAAGTTGACACTCAATATTAGCCACCAAAAGTGTATTCCCTGACAACAATGGAATTAAATTAGAAATCAATAGAATAAGACATCTGAGGTTTTTCATACACTGCTGGTGGGAATATAAAATGGTTCAACACTTTGAGCAACCAGTTTGGCAGCTTCTTATGATGTTTAACTTATACTGAACACAGGACCTTGTCATTCCACTTCTAGATATCTACCCAAGGGAAATGAAAACACAAAGACTTGTACATAAATATTAATAATAGTTTTGCTCAAACCAGCAAAAATCCTGAAAACAAACCTAACGTGCATCAACAGGTGACCAGATAATATGTTTCAACTCCATGAACTACCACTCAGTTAAAAAAAAAAAATGAAATGAATGTACCAATATAAATGAATATCAAAATAATTTTGTGAAGTAAAAGAGCCTAGATACAAAACTTCTGCAAAATTCTGTTATTAAATATTTGTAAAATACAAGCTAACCTACAGGGCCAAAAAGTAGACTAGTGGCTTCCTGGAGTTGAGGGACTAAAAGTGTGTACACAGAAACATTTAGGGTGATGAAATATTCTGTCTTTCAATGGTGGCAACATTATTTTGTGTAGATGCATTTTTCAAAACGCATTGACTTGTAAATATTTAGATGGCTGCAATATGTAAGTTATATTTCAATAAACTGATTAAAATATGTTACCTAAGGAAATTCAGTCCGGTTCAAAACAAAATGCCAAGATTAACCAAAGAGAAAATGCATACAAATCCCTGTTGCTTCTCAATATACTTTGACATTGGTCTATCAGTTGCTGAAAAGCATATCATAGTATGGATTATGAAAAGCAGTACACCATCATGATCAGTAATCTGCGAATGTTCTCCAACAGCCACAGGTGATTCAAATGAATCTTTACCTTTATTGTGAAAAGGTTGAGATGAAACTTCACTAAAAATGTAAAGAATAAATTGGTTTCTAACCAATTAGAGATGGTTAAATGCATGGTCATGACAGTTATTAATATAGACTATGGATTTTATGACATGTTTCATTTTTGTCCTCAATAATTTATGGTGTGTATTATAATTAATGGCATCTTAAAATCAAGAAACTATGACATATGTAAGAAGTGTCCTATCAAACATCTGGCATATAACAGATAATTGATAGTTTAAAGTTTTAAAAGTAAGCTTTTAACATTTGGGAAAAGAGAAATATAACAAGTTTGATATATATATATATTTGGTGGAGTACTATATATAGCATATATAATATGTAATATAAATATAGTATATATAATATATAGTATATATAGTATAAATATAGTATATATAGTATATATAATATATAGTATATATAGTATATATAATATAAATATAGTATATATAATATAAATATAGTATATATAGTATATATGTATTTGGTCAACTACTATATATAAAATATATATATACACTATATATATAAAATACAGTGTGTGTGTATATAAACATAAAATATATAAAATTCACCAGAAGAGGTTACTTTCTAAATATTCTGCCAAATTTTTTTTACTGAACTGCATTCTATGATAATGAATGATCCCTTTATACAAGAACTAAATAGCCTCAGAATCTGGAATACCAATGTCTCTCTAGGAAATTTTCTTAGCTGAAAGCTTAAAAATTATTAACTGTAATCTTGCTACACATTAGTACTAAGATGAATTGCAGTTTAAAATGTCATTAAAGATGGCTAGAAATTGAGCATTGCTCTTTCAAATAGAGAGGGACAGCAGGAAACGGATTGAGAGTTTTTTCTACTGCAGTGGTGAAATGTCTCATTTCCCCTTATAAATTAAATTAAGCAAATGGAAATACTCTTCAGAGTTTCTAATCAGTTTAGAATCATCAACCCATTACTTTTTTACAAAACTGATATAATTCCATTTGAAAGTAAAGAGTCTTGCTGTTTTATTAACAGATTTTTTAAATAATAAAATAGGTCACTGACAATTGGTCACACACATATTGAATGCCAAATATCATTCCCCAATAAAGAGACAACCAGGGTTCCTTGGAGAAATGACTGCTCCAGGCCTAAGCCAGAGAAAGTACATCTCGAGATGAACTTGAGATATTCTGATATGTCAGAAAAAAAAAAAAAGAAGAAAGTTCTTGAAGGTTAATGTGGTCATGACAAAATGACGGAGTAGCCAGCTTGAAGAAGCTCTCACTAGACAAATTTAGAAGCTGTGAGAGTAAAATAGAAGAGAGAGAGAGACTACATGATTTAAATCATTGAAATAAGTAAAATTCTGAGAGTTCATAGTTGCATTCCAGTAAAAAAAAAAAAAGAAAAAAAATAGAGAGGAGATATATTCCCTTTACAAAACAATGTCAGTTAATAAACAGAGAAAGAATTATAGAATTGTAACTAGAAAAATAATTTTTCAGTCCTCAGTATATAATACTTGATTCAAGCAAGAATTATGAATGGATACAGAAAGCATGGCCAACATCTGCTTAGAAAAATAGGGACTTTGCATAGTGCCAAAATGTCTTCTCACAGATTACTTAGTAGTTACAAAGGAGAAACGTAGCCTAACAATGCAAAGATATCATGATCTTAACCAAGCAATAGAGTATAATATTGGCAACAGCAATACAACCTGGTATTATGAGATTTTTGATGTGATATCTTGGGAAATATAACATTGCCTGTGTATTATTCATGTCAAAAATGTTTAATCTCAATCTAATTAAGAGTTAGATCTAAATTTCTCTTCTAAGATATGAAAAAGCACCAATCAGACAAAGCCAGAATGTGGGAATTCTGTAAAACAACATTCTTTTTTTATTATTTTTTATTTTACTATAAGTTCCAGGATACAAATGCAGAATGTGTAGGTTTGTAACATAGGTAAACATGTGCCGTGGTAGTTTGCTGCACCTATCAACTCGTCACCTAGGTTTTAAGTCTCACATGCATTAGCTATTTGTTCTAATGCTCTCCCTCCCCACTCCCCCCACCCTCCAACCAGCCCCAGGTGTGTGTTGTTCTCCTCTGTGTCCACGTGTTCTCATTGTTTGACTCTCACTTATGAGATGTTCAATTTCCACTTATGTGATGTTTGGTTTTCTGTTCCTGAAAACAGCACTCTTGGACTCTCCAAAAAGCCAATATCATGAAAAGAAAATATGCAGGAATTTTTCCAACAGAGGCCTATCCATTAAAGCTTCAAGCATTAGTGAATATGTTTTTTATCTTTGGTATACAATATAGTAACCATTAGCCACATGTGGCTACTGAGCACTGGAAGTATAGCTAGAGAAACTAAGGAATTATATTTGATAGGGTATTTCTAGTCTGCAAGAGCCTGAAATGTCATAAGAACCAAATGAGATTCCATACCCTGATGGGATTCTGATTCAAAATCTTCGGAATAATTAGTAAAATTTTAACAAGAAGGGGATACTAGTTGAAATTTTTTAATTACTGTCAATTTTTCCAGACTGCTAATAGTAATTGTGGTTATGAAGGATACTGTCCTTGAAAGATAAGAGATAGATGCTTAAATATGCAAGGTTTGTATGAAACATGTCTAAAATATGTATCTGTGTGTGTGCGTGTGTGTGTGAGAGAAAGAGAGAGAGAAACAAAGATGACCAAATGTTAACAAATGCAGAAGGAGAGAGAGTATACAAATGTTTGTTATAATGGTCTTCAAATTTTTATGTTTTTTGGAACTTTTAATAACAGCTGGGGAAAAGCAGCTCACAAATTCCACCTTTGCTGACCATAAGTGTTCAGGGACCTGACGTTGGGCATCATTAGTCAAGGTTGAATCTTCCTACCCAGATCCAGATGGAGAAGAATCAGAGGCCAGAAAGAGGAAGGAACTTGTTAAGGACTCCCTGTCATTCATGAGCTAAGAAAAGCCTCCCAACTTGAACCCAAACCCCTAGCACAGCAGTTTACATTTTGGCACAGCATAGCGCAGATTCCTGACTCCAAGAAATGGTAAAAATAGTGGCTCAGAGCATAGGCTACAGGGTTAGGTCAACCTCTCTTTGAAGATTGGCTTTATCAAGTCATCAGATTTCAGAGTGAGACCTTCAGCCCAACACATTAAAAATCCAATAATTTCCTTAACTAGAATAAAAAAGAAAAGAAAGAAATCCATGACTCCAGACTGAGATTTATTCGATTCTCCATTTCCCTGTAGGAGCTAGGACTCAGAATGAGGGCCTCCATGCAGCTCACAGTGAGTGCAGAATCCCTGTATTTGCTCCTGAGTTTACCTTGCCCTGATGTCTCAATCTATGAACTGGGTGCTGCTCTCTCATCATTTTCTTCTCATAGTCAGGCTTCGTGTTCTGAGCTCCCTGAAGTTTCTCTAGCTTCTTCCTGGCTCTGCAGGGTCATTAACCTTGCTCTTGAGTAATAGTCCTAATGAGAAAAACCATTGCAATCAACAAATTAACTAATTTCCACACATTTTGCTCTTCAACTTTATTTGATATTTTCAAGGGCCTATACTGCACAGAGTAAAATTGGTAGGCTCTATTCAAGAGATTGTAGAGCTGGCTGAATTCAAAACTCCCATTTTTTTGTCCAATTGAATCTCCTACACCAATTCTTTGCTACAATATGTCAAACTCTGAGGCCTTGAATACCTTTTTCGGGGAAATTGCAATTAGAGGAAATCAATTGCTATTAAACCTAGTAGAGTCTGTTCTTAGTTAAAGATCTTTATTCCTCATTCAAATGCCTTCTGGGAATTTTAAGCAGCTATGTTGGATAGTTTTTTGTCATTAACCTTGAAATCATGTGGATTATTTAATTCTCAATGAAATCATATCATATGCACACCTTTTGATGTTTAAATGAATTCAGTGGCTCTGTTTTCAACTTTCCCTGATCATTCTGAAAAATCTGGCAGAGAATCAGTGCACCCTGCAGGATCAGGCCCAGAAGAAATGGGAATTTTTATTATTCGGTTTCCCAAATGTGGATGCTTATTCTCTAGTCATTTCTACTTAGGCAAAAGTTGTGAGTTTGCAGTGATTGTAACTCTCTTATTTGCTAAAGTACAAATGCCCTTCCCAGAAAAGATAGTCATGATTGTGACTTAGAAATCATTGGCATTCTTTTAGCTATGGAAGAAAGGTTCTAGTAGAAGGACCTCAGGCTCTGCCACCAGGCTGAGGAGTGTGCAATCTTATCTTTAGATTTACTGGTTGTAGAACCATAATAATTATTATTTTAAAGTGATTTTCGTGATGATGATGTCAGATAACTATATGTCAGCATCTAGCACATAATCTTCATTTTCTCAGTTGTCAACTGAGCACCATGTGCCAGGCTTGACCATGTCTCCCCAGGGGTCTATTCATTCAGAGCCTCTGGTGTTGTGGATTCAATCCAAACCGACACTTGCCTTTGTTTGTTCTATCTTTATGATTTTTACCAAGAAGTGCAATCTTTGAAAAGATGGAAATATCCGGTTTTCAATCTTTGATAATTATACCTATTTAAACTGAATGAAGAAAAATGTCTTACCATCTCTATTTTGCAGATGAAAAACCAAAGACTTCTATGAAGTAAGTAACTTGAAAAGCTAAAAAATGGCAAAGTTCAGCCATTTACCATAAAACTCTTCTTAAAGTATGCTCCTAATATGTATACTTGAAATATGTCTGTATACTTAGAATCGTATCTGTCATGTGATTATTATTCTTTACATGTACTTCTTAGTACTATTGAATGAAGAATGCATGAGTTACGGTAAGTACTCAATATATGTTATCATTATTATTATTTTTCTCACTGGAAAGTAGAGATGAAAGAAGTAAAAGAGAATAAAAACCAGGATATGGAAGGTGATTAAGAGTGACAATCCTCTGCTTTTAAAAAAACATTAATTTTTTTGAGGTGAGATGTTGCTCTGTCACCCAGGCTGGCGTGCAGTGGCACAATTACAGCTTACTGAAGTATCAACCACCAGGATGCATGTGATACTCCCACCTTAGAGTGTGCCACTATGCCTGGCTAATATTTATTATTATTATTATTATTATTATTATTATTATTTGTAGAGACAATGTCTCACTATGTTGCTCAGGCTCATCTCAAATTCCTGAGCCCAAGTCATCCACCTGCTTAAGCCTCCCAAACTGCTAGGATTATAGGCATGAGCCACTGCACCCAGCCAATACCCTACTTTTAAAGAAGCAAACATCTTTAGACTAAAAATAGTTGTGGAGTTATAGAAAACTCAGTAAAAAGAGAAATAAAAACCTAATTCTATTTTAGTAAAAATCTAACTCTATTTTAATTTTTGATATAACAAGTCACAGAAACTAAATAATCTGACTATTTTGAATGCAGTTCTCTGAATGTATGCTTTTAGTATGATATTGCTTAAGGACAAAAAGAACCGCCAGAAATGTTCATCTTTATTTAGTAAGTTTCTTGTTAGTATCAATATTGATATTAAAAATGCAAAAGTGTTTACTTCTACTACAGATAAGCTAGTAAGAAAGTGCATTGATATCATTAGAACCCAAGGTTTTCCTTATAAGAGAAAGAAAATAAAAATATCAAATAGACTAAACTAAGGAAAGCCTGCCATGTAAAATTTGAATTAGAAATATCAGGATGATCTCGTGGTTTAAATACACAAATATTTCCTTGCTTTTCTAGTGAAAGGGCCTAGAGTCAATGATGACACAGAGGCAGTGAACACTCATGGCACTCAGATCTTAGTTCCCAAATGCTAGGGATTCAGGCCTCTCTAAGAAATGGCCAGTTGCAAATCTGAGACAGGGAAAGACTCAATAAATCTGCAACATGTGGCAAAAAGTAAAAACATGCTCAAAGCCTAGGGGACCATGAATAAAGGATACAGCAGGGTGTCATGTGGATTTCAAAATACGAAGAAGGATGCCTCCTCTTGTTTGCTTGTAATCACTAGTGGGTCACCTCAGATGAAATAGCTACTCCAATAAGCACATGGCCACCTTGCCTAGGAAGGCATAAACATGGTGGGCATGAGAACATTAGGGAATAATTATGTAACTCTCAATAATTTAACCCAAATGATGTCACTCAGTGATGTAACTTTGAACTAATAGAAAATGAGATGTATCATAACTCCCAGGTCCCACAGTAACATAAGACTCTTCAGAACTGCTATACTCCCTGCCAGCCTGCTGTATCCCCCCAGGCAGTGTCATTGAACAACCTTGTACTCTCTTTCTTGTGACTTTCCCAGAAATATTAGAATATTCGCAGGCAGAGCAAAACTCACGGTGGGCAAGGCAGACAGAAAAGTACTGAATAATTGGAGGATTCAGGTCATAGTTCCTTTTCCCATGTTTTAATTTTGCTTAGTCACTTAGCTTTTTAAGGAGATAATGCTTGAATTTGAAAATGCTTAAAATGGTGGTGTTTGTATGATTTCTTGCTTCTGCTTTTGCATTCTATAGCTCAAAGTACTACATTTTTGTTGTGACTTGAGTAACTTGAAATTGAAACTAAAATCGGAAATCTGAGTGAAACACAGGAGCCATCTTACAAAGCTCTTATTGTCTAAATCTGTCATAATTTGACACAAACAGACTAATTTTGGAAATGGATTATAGCATGTTTAATTTAAAAAAACTATGTGTCCTTACTGTTATGTAGACAACAGGGAGAGAAAGGAGAATAATGGAAAGAAAGTTGGCTCTTAAGTTATATTAGTCAGAGTTCACTAGAGAAACAGAACCAGCAGGAAATATATACATATATAATATTTATAAAACTATATTATACATATATAAATATATTAAATATGTGTTTATAGATACATTATATCAGACATAATATATTGATATATCATATATTCAAGTTTATATATATTATACATTTTAAATATTTATATATGTATATAATAAATAAAAATGTTATATGTTATATAAATATATAATGTAAATATGTATCTTACCTATATAATATATAGCTATAAATATATATTTTCTACTTCATATATGTACACACAATATATGAAGAGGTTTTTATAAGTTATTTGCTCATGGTATTATGGAGGTTGATTAGACACACAATTTGCCTTCTGCAACCTGCAGACTGAGGAAAGCCGATGGTGTATTTCATGAGTCTGAGAGCCAGAAAGCTGATGGTGTAGATTCCAGTTCCAGTTTGGGCCTGGAAACCTGAGAACCAAGAGCACCGAGGGCAGGAGAGAGTTAATGTCTCAACTCATGTAGTCAGATGCAGTGAATTTAACCTTCCTCTTCCCTTCCTTTTTCCTCTATTCAGGTCCTTAGCGAGTTGGGTGATGCTGGCTCACATTGGAAGGGGGTCTGCTTCATTTCGTCCACTGATTCCAATGCTCATCTCTTCCTGAAACACCCTCACAGACACACCCAGACACAATGTTCAATCAGCTATCTGGGCATTGCATGTCCAAGTCAAAATTGACACATAAAATTAGCCATCATATAAGTGTAGAATAATGGTTAGGAAAAATCACTATTTTACAACCCCTGAGATAATAATTGATTCAGGCAAGTGTCATTGATGGATACTAAAGTCATTCATAAAAAGTTGCTGGGAAATACAATAGCCACAGGATCTTGAAGTTTCACCTCATATATTAATTAGTAATTATAAAAGAGAAAATGTACCTCTAAATGAAGGTGCCAGGCTTTATTGACCACTTAAGTGATCAAACCTAGCATTACCAACAAATATTACCAATAATGGGACAACCTGACAACATGAGCCTCTTATGTTGAAATAAAATTATATACTATCTTTGCAGTATCATTTCCAAATACTGCACATAGGAAATACTTTAAAAATATCCATAATGACAAACATTCTGTAAAAAAACAAAGTGACTGAGACTCTAACATTTTTAATACCATTTAAAATATTTCAATGATTCAAAAAACTTAACAGTCAATGCAAAGCACAGAATTTGGTTGGATCCTGAATCAAGGGGACAAAAAGCAGTTATAAAAGGAAGATATCTGGGGACAGTTGAAGATGTTTTAATGTAGACTGTATTGTGACAGAATTATTGAATTTTTGTTATTTGTTCCATATGTGTTAGTGACATTATGTCATTTACGAGACACCTGTTAAAGCCCTTGGGGATGCAGGATCATTGCTTGCTTGCTTGCTTGCTTGCTTGCTTGCTTTCTTTCCTTCTTTCTTTCTTTCTTTCTTTCTTTCTTTCTTTTCTTTCTTTCTTCTTTCTTTGTATCATCACTTTCAAATTCTTCCCTCCAAAAGTAAACAGATAAATAAATGACACAAAATTTTATCAACTGATAAAATAAATAAAGAGTATATAGGTGTTTGTTATTGGATCCCAACACCACCTCTTTGTATGTTGTTCATGATGCTGGCTATTTCTCCTTAGCCAGCTGTCCTCACATTATGCCCTGGAGCTAGGGTGATAGGAGAGAGACTGACGGCTGCAAGAGAGAGAAGCAATGTGATGCCTTCTGTCTACTTGCTGTTCCTGCAGCATCCCCCAGCAATTCTTCTTCAACCTAATAGGCAGATGTTTCCCAGTAGCACTTGGGTCCGTTTCCTTTCTCAAACATTCAAAGAGCCAGACTCATTGCCATCTTCCAGCCTGCCTTTGTCCCATCTTCACAGGGAGCCTCCTCCAAGCCTCCAACATGCTAGCTCCAGCTGGGCAGCACCTGCTCTGCTTTTGTGAAGTCTGGCTATAAATTCTGTGGACCCCTTTTCCATGCATCTAGGTTTTAGTCCTTCTGTGTCTGTTGAACAAATCCCCTATGCTGAATTCTTTCTGCTTGAATAATAAGTGTACCTCTGTTTTCCCGATCAGACTCTCATGAGTACAATGGAACCATGCTTTCAATTTATTTGCAAATTTGAAGTTTCAAAACACAAAGAAAGTTGAGAAAAACTGGCTCTAGTTTGGGATACTTAAAAAATAAAACAAATAAATAAACATTCACTTACATGACCACCGTCCATCGTCAGTGATTTTGTGAAATCTAAAGAAAATGCAGAAGTTTCAAAAATTTTGGAAGCACAAAAGTATACATAATTTTTCAAAAAGAGAAAAAGCAGAAACTGCCAATTCTAGGCAAGTATTCAAAAGCCAACATTATTCAGGATTCTTTCACTAAATTGGCATGGTCATGTTTATCATCAGCAGCATTAGCAGCAATAGGTGCGCATAAGATTATTTTCCCCAAAACCTTCCATAGCTGCATGTTCCAGAGAGTCAATAACTTGGACCATTTTGTCTCAGGTAAATTTTGTCAGTTGCTGATATTCTTTCTTCCTTTGCTGTGGTCCATGATGAGCAAAGAATACTTTCCTATCCCATTCGTGTGGGCTTGTCCAAATAACTAGTTTCACAAATAGAATATGGGAGAAAATGGTGTGGTATCTGTGATGAGCTATGGCCTTAACAGACACTAAACATTCCTTCTCACTATTCTGAGCATCTCCAGTCCAATATAGAAAATGTGTCCTGGATAACCAGTGGATCTATAAGGAGAGACATTTGGATCAGAAATGAACCCAAAACACCACTTGAAGCAGAGCCACCTAAGAAATCCTGACTCTTGAGCAAGAACAATATTATCATAATGATACTGGCTATAATTAAATCTTTAAAATGTGACACTTTTTTGAAACTTTATGGAAAGCAACTAGGAAGCCACAATAGGAGACTGAATTTTTAAAAATGAAAACCTATGTAATATGCTGGAAAAAAAAAACTGTAAATCTGTCCCTGAAGTAACATGGATAGCAAGAAAAAATACAGACAAAATAGAGATTTGGGCAAGGAGGTTTTGAGACAGAATGCTGATAGTGTTCTTTCCAGCTGCAATTGACTATGAGAAAGAGATGAGCTCAGAAATGAACTAATTAGGCTGAGCACAGTGGTTCACGCCTGTAATCCCAGCACCTTGGTAGGCCGAGGTGGATGGATCACAAAGTCAGGAGTTCAAGACCAACCTGGCCAAAATGATGAAGCCCCATCTCTACTAAAAATACAGAAATTATCCGGGCATTGTGGTGGTCGCTTATAATCCCAGCTACTAGGGAGGCTGAGACAGAGAATTGCTTGAGCCCGGGAGGTGGAGGTTGCAGTAAGCTGAGATTACATCATTGCATTCCAGCCTGGGTGATAACTCCAGGGACTGGACCCCGTCTCAATGAACTAATTAGTTTGCAAGCAGAAATGCAAAAGAATGTGGAGTTGTCCAAAGTGCTGGAGTTTAAAGAGGTTGAAAATGAAACTTTTTTTTATCCCCTACAATAAAGTTAAAAATTAAGAAAACTTTTGAGTTAGAAAGGCCACGAAGACTCAGTCTTGGGGCAAGCTCCAATCCAGAGTGTGGCTGTCATAGGGCTTATCAAGATCCCTAAGAGCAGTATACCCATGTAACAAGCCTGCACATGGACCCTGTGTATCTAAAGTAAAAATTGAAGTTATTAACACCAGGCTGTGAAAAGATAAGCTGTAAAAATATCCCTAAAAGGAATAAGGTAATGCCAGGTAGATTCTTTCAGTGGGATAAGATGTTTCCTAGAAAGAAGACTAAGGGTGTGGCCTCAAATAACTTTATACTCACAATAGATATCAGTACAGGGAGTAAAAGCCATATGTCAAAAAGATTTGTGCAGGTGGTTTTTGTTAGATGAAGTTGATTAGAATCAATAACATACAAGCATTCTAAAGAAAACCTAGCCACCACAGCAGAATAACTCAACTGAGAAAAAACAAATAAACCAACAAAAACAACCAAAAAAAAAAAAAACCCTCAATGAATCCTCCAGAGAAATACAACACATTCATAAGCTAAAATCAGGATTGCAGCATTTTCAGCACCAAATCAAGTTAAAAAGGCTTTCCTTTGAGAAAACATATAAAGTCTATGCTATGTAATAATATTGTCCCTGAATCACAGAAAAGCTATTTTCCTACAGAAATTGACCTTTCCAGATAAAGAACCTCAAGGTTAATAACTTAAGTCAAAAAGGGGTCTATGCTATATATTATTTATACTCTAGCCCAGAATAGCTTGTCATTTTGCTAAAGGATTCTATTCTCAGTGTTGCAGTCTCTAACACCAAAGGCAGAATACAGAATACAGGTGATCTCAAAGATGCAATGCAATTATCATTCATGACCATGATTTATATACCTTCCAGTCGTTCCTCATGACTACAGGTCAAGAAAATTTTTACAGCCATCAGCACTATGTGCCCAGAACAATTCCTTGCTCATCAGTTCACACCAACACTATTCATTTCCCTCTACTTGAACTCCTTCTAAGAAGCACTATGTTCAGACTCCACTCGCTAGACCAGCTCTGTAGCATGACTTGAATCCCATATCCATGAACCTAAGCCCAAGCTGTAGCTTTTTCCTAAGTCTTCCGCGTCAAGACAAACCATAGGGGATCAACTTTGAGAAAGTGTGTAAGTAAAGACTAAGTTTTACTACTAATATAGACCCTCAATAAAAAAGTAGCCATCAGCCCATGCTACCAGATATAGCTAACATGGCACGTAGCTAACATGGGACGTAGAGCCAAAGTTCCACACTAGACCAGAAGAGAAATGATTGTCTTGGCCACACTGGTTCAAATCCATCATAAAGAGGTTGAGATCTGAACTCTCTGCTTGGCCGTTGCTACCTCACTGGGTATAGACAGGTCTCTACCTGGAGGTCAACTCAGAAAGCAGATCCAACAATTTAACAAATTCAATAATTTAAAACAAAACATTTTTAAAGATAACCCTTTACAGTAAAAAGAAGGCTTTCAGGCATTACTTTAGATTAACATTTCTCAAAATGCATGCAATAAAATTCCATGAGACATTTAAAAAATCTTTTTAGGAGGAAGTTATCATCTCCAGCATTTGCAAACACATGAAGCCCTACCCCCTCTACCTACTGTTTTCTATGAGCATTTTAAAGGGCTGCGTTCTAAAGAACATTCCTTCAGGAAATCCCTACACTAAGTGAGCCACACCAGATAATTTGGGTCAAAATTCTTATGCCCAGTGAGGACAAGGCATGATAACGTTTCTCTCTGCCGGAGTCTGCCTTATTACAGCATGGGTGTGTAGGGATGAAGAGAAAGTTTCCCCTTCACTCTTGGAAGTTTCACTGAAAGGTCAACACACGAAAGGCAGATTAGTCAGAGAAATGGCATAGAATTTATTAACATGCACACAGGGAGAATCACAGAGTGATTACCTGACCCCCAATGGATGTAGAAGCTTATATGTCAGCTTGAGGCTGCAGAAAGAATAGGAGCTGAGAGTGTAGCCAAAAAGAAGTTATGGTGGCAAATCAGGTCATTGTCAAGAAAGGCTATGGGAGGAGAGAAGAGGAGGCTTGGCTAACAGAGGTAGTCTTCTTATATGAAGGAAACCCCACAGGTAGCAGTTGTCAGAGAGAATAGATGGGAAATGTTTCTTTCAGTCCTTTAGAGGTGTCAGAATCTCAGTTTATCTTTCCTAGATCTGGATAAGGGAAGGCCTGACAGCTTCAATGCAGATTCTCTATAGATGCAAATCTCTCCCACGGAAGACAGCTTTGCAAGCCTACTTCTGTTTGCTGGCTCTCTGAACAGCCAACTCAAAATATGTCAAAAACATATATCTTGCAGCAAAATATTTTTATTTCCTTCAGTGCATTTTTCAAGGGTAGGAGAAGGTAACACCTTCCCCCACCATGCCCCTGCCACCCCACGCACAATACAGCCCAATGATGCTCCCCACGGTCCTTCATACAGCACTTGGCTCAGAGTCAAGGCTTCAAGAGTTTCTGCTGGACTGGATTAAAAGGATTTTAAGCTTAAAATTACTCTTAGGCAAAGAAATAAAAAATCACTTTTTGGGAATTTATGACATACTTGGAAATGTGAATATAGCATTTAATAATCAAGATAATTTTAATCTAAAAGAAAAGAAAATAACAGGATGAATCTTTCTTGTAATTATTAATCTCTATGAGACTGAAAACAGTAAAGGTAGCAAGATTCAGAGAGCATGGAAATTCTATCATTTCTGTTGCATCTCTATGTGAACGCCACCTGAATATTGAGTGAACACAGCTTTGAGATTGCAAAACCTTATTCCAGCTCAGTCGTGTGAGTCCAGCCTAGATGGGAAGGCTGTACCATTTCTGAATACAAATGGAATTTGCTTTTTTTTCCTGATATTTCTTTTTAGGCTATATATATTTGGAGGAGAACTTGTTATATTTTGGTAGAGAAACATTTACACCAGTATCAGTTCTCATCTTGTCACTTACCAAAGTCATATCACGGTTGTGGATGAGAGGGGAAAATAATACAGCCACAAGATGATATTCTTCAAACATGTATTGAGTACCTACTGTGTGTCAGAAATGCTCCAGAGCTATGATGAATGAATGCATAAGATAAAGCTCCTTATACTATTGAGCTCACACTCTAGCGGAGAAGACAAATACACACACAGTTGAAATCTTCATTCAAGAAATAGGATTGAATACCAATCATGGATAGGGAAATGTGCTAAGCAAAGAGGTGTGAGAATATCTCAACAGCTAATAGATCAGTGTCTACCTCTGATCAACTTGGTATATACTTGGAGAAAAAGGCAGTGAGTAATTCACTACATTGCAATTGGTAAGTGCGATAATGTAGTTGCTAACTCTGTCCAGAGATTTAGAAACATTTTCACTCAAGGGTATTGTTTATTCTGGTTTTTGAAGAGGAAGGATGAATCCATTTGGCAAAGAAGAAAAAGACCGCCCAAAAAGCAACAAAAGCAGTCACAGGGAACTCTAAACACTGTATTTTTAGGGGGGACGGTGAAGCCCCTCCGGGTATACTCAGTCCATTCTAGAGAGAGGGGTGCCTGACTTTCACAGGGGGCCAGAGTCGACTCATCAGATGGCAGCAGGGACTGATCCTTTTGTGCAACTGACTGATGTACTCGGCCGTCTTCTAAGGTAAGCAGCCCATGCAGCCACCTCTCCTGTGCTATTCTTGTGCCCCATGCTGGGCTTTCATCCCCTAACATTCCTCACACTTCTCATTTTCAAGCCATTCCACTGCATCCCAGTGAGTCTCTGCCCTCTGTTACACAAGGTCCCTTCCCCTTCAGTCTCTCCAACACGTTCTCCACTTCATGTCTTCACTCACAACCTTCTCAAATGGGAGCGACTTATTAATACAACTGCATCCAAAGGTAGCTCAGGGCCAGGATCTGGGATCCATCTGGTCTCTGTTCTCCAATGGCCCTTTTGGACCTCTGCTCTCCCCCTACTGTGGAAACATCTCTACTCTTTTAATCATCCCACACTTGGTTAATAATAATAATGATAGTTACTCATAGATTATGGCTCTGATTTTAAGTGCTTCAACTGTTATAAATGTGTCATCATTATAAGTGTTTCCTTTTCTTCATGAAGTGGTAGACAAGGTCTTCCTCTAAGACTAAAGTGGAAATGGAAGATCAGAAGCTTGAGGAGAGAAGGGGTATGAAAAAGTATTGAACAGTGGGAAAGCAGCTTATTAAAAATATCACAAGATTTCCAGATACAGGCATGTGAAGCTAAGTAACTGTTTTTATCTAAGGATGGAGCTTTGCCAAGCAAGCATTAAACAAAGGAAGGAGAGACTGTTCAGAGAGTTTGGGTGTTTATAAGACAGTGTTTTTAATTCTGGTCCACAAAACCACATTGTTTGAGATGGTCAAGCTAGAATCACTTTATTAGATGCAGGAACTCTGCAAGGTTGGATACTTAAGCAAATGACCTGGAATTGTTGAAGCTGTGGTCAGGGAAGGTATGAATTTGCAGTATTGGATGCTTTGCAGTCTGGTGTTTTCAAGATCTGGCACTTCTTCCCTGGGATTAGGAAGGAACAATGGGGGTGTTCCAAAGCAGGGCTTTAACACTTAAAATACATGATTTTATTGTTTATTTATGTACATACGCACACACACACATATATATATTAGTAATTACATTAAACAACTGTTTTTTGTGGTCACCAATGGCATTCTTGTGGTTACCTCAAATTCAGCCTTTAACATTTTGAAGTCACTTGCCTGCAGTACCTGCAAAATTAAGCATAATTAAATTCCTCCTTCCTGAAATGCTTTCTTCATTTGGATTCTGGAACCCACACCTGCCTCTGTCTACTTCTTTTTTGCATCCTGAGTGTGCTCAGTCATGGGATTACTTTTCTTAGTTTATACATCCCTCCAGATACTTTCACCCACTTTCAGGATTTTAAATATCAGATGCATTTTTCCAAACTCTAACTTCAGCCCTGAACTTCATCCTGAGCTCCAAATGTGAGTAAAATTCTCTACTTTTTGCCAACTAGATACTACACAGACAGCTCAAAATTCAAATTTCCATAGCTGACATGGATCATCCCATCCACAAACCTGCTTCTATTCTTGTGTTCCTCAGTTCAGTAAAACATTCATACTAAGGTGTGGAGGTTTTGAAACATGTGTTTGAGGTTTTATGACATTGCTTCCATAGAGAGAGGTACTGTCCTGTTCTTTCCTCTTAAATTTTGGACGGATTGTGATTGCTTCTGCCAATATTGTACTGCTGAACTTCTTCTATGAGACCTTTGAAATTGGATCATAAAAGCTAATACAACTTCCACCTGAAGTTGCAGTTGGAGCCCTGAGCCACCAGGTAAAAAGATACCTACAGTGAGGCTGCCATGTTGTAAGGAAGCAAAATCACATGGGGGATACAGGTAGACTCTGTAGTTCTCAGTTTTCATCTTTACATTCTCCCCACCCATCTGCCAGACATGTGAATAAGATTAGTTAATTCCAGCTCACAGCCATTGAGTTATCCTCAGTTTTCAATTCTTCCAAGCATAGGCCTCATACAGACATCACAGACCAGAAACAGGCCATACTTGATATGCCCCTCTGAATCATTGCTCTTCAGAATTGCAGTGAATAGGCATAGTACAATGGTTGTGATTTTAAAGTTTGAGGTGGTTTGTTATGCATCAGTACTTACTGGAACACACTTTGGCACTTGGAAGTAATTGTGGTTACAGCTACAATAAAATCCTAAAAGATGTGGCAGTGGCTATAGGACCAGGCAGTGAGTGGACTAAGGGCTCAAGGAAAGGCTGGGAGTTCAGGGAGGCAATTTTGTCAATATTTTCAACTAAAGCGTCATGGCAATCAGAAGATATACTTAATGAATTGGTAGATTTAAAGGCAGATTGTTAAAACTTCCAATGGCTTCTTTTAGCTGTGTATAAGATAAAAACGGAAAGAGATGAGCTAAAAATGAATCTTTCAGGTCTCAGAAAAAAATTAAAGGAAATAGAAAAGATCCAAGATTTTCTGGGTTCAAAAATAAACCTATTATTTTCCTAGTTTCTCCAGCAATAATATTCTCAAAGTAAGAAAGGGCCTAGACCAAAGGTCGAATTGAGGGTGATGCCAACAGGGTAAAGACAAATCAAGTGTGTAACTATAAAAACCCTTTTGACAAGACCTCAGCAAGATTTAAAGTGGTGTTTATAGACTCTTCAGAAGTTGTAAGAAGATCTGAAGATGTCTTTTCATCTTTCTGCATGCCTCATAAACCCTCTCAGTAAAGTACTTATGAATTATGAGACTATTGCATCAAGGCAGCTCTTCAATAAGAAAACCTTATTGAAACACTCATTGTGAATGTGACTTTTGCCTAAATGGAGAATATTATAAACTGATACACAGGAACCCTAAAATGTTTGTAAAGGAATTGTATCAGCTTGAGCTGACAGAGAAAGAAACAATGTGGAATAAAAAGAGACTTATTGACCCACAACCTTATATGGGGAGGAATTAGGTTGAGACAGAAAAATCATCTTTTTTGTTCATAAGTTTTTAGGTCAAGAAGATTCATACTGGAGAGACTGTACTTTAAAGCCCCGTCTGCACCTAGATTTAATTTAGATAATGAGATCCTAGATTTATTAGTTGATTCTTTAATGGAATGAGACATTTCATGTTTTAGGGGAGGAGTTGGTTGTATGTCACATGTGAGAGAAATATAAATCAGATTTCAAACTTCAGCAATTCCAAAACATGGCTTAAGAAACTCTGGATCTCTGCATTGAGTGATAGGGTCCAGGCATCTTTTCCTTTGCACCAGTAGAGCATGTTTATTGTAATATTGGATTATTTACAATTCTAGATCACAGAAGTTACAGCTTCTACCTTGCTCACTGGCTCATTTGTACTTGGAGCCCTGAGTCACCATGGAATAAAAATAAATACCTCAAGTCTGCCATATTGTAAGGTATTTAAACCACATGGGGAGACAATATTGACAGCCCAAATCAGTAATTCTTTCTACACAGCTGCCAGAAATGTGAGCGAATGAGGCTTTAGTTAATTCCAGTCCCTCCGTCTGTGAGTTACCGCCATATTTCAAGTTTCTGATGAAGCCCCAGACATCATGGAGTTGAGACAAACCATTTCTGTGGTGGGTGCCATTTCCAAATTCCTGACCAATGGAAATCATGAGTATAATTTAGTTTGGCATGGTTTGCTATACAACAATGATAATCAGAACACCAAATCAGAATCCTGGAGGTTATCCTTAACACACTCTTTCTTATACCCACACCTGTATCTCAATTAATACCAAGTATCCATTTTCCACTTCTAAAATATCTCTTGATTTTATCAACTTCTTCCTGCCTTCTTTCTACCATGTTGATTCTTACCATCATTATCCTTAGCAGAATTAACCCTCCCATGAACCAGCTTTCTCTCTGACATCAGATATAATCCTTCTATTCTACTTATTATTCTCCAACTAAAGAGATGTTTTTAAAGTAGAAATATAGTTATCATTTTTTCAGTCAGTTTGACTTTCCCACCACCTAGCCCTTTTACAATGCACTATGGTTCACAGGGACCCTCATGAGATGAGCCTCTTCATGCTGTTTAGGTTTGGCTCTTAGCCCTCATATTATGCTCCCTACTCTTAACTACAAAGAGCTCCTTTAATTTTCTGCAACACATCCTCCTCTTTCTCTCACTGCTAGGCATCTTAATTGTCTGTTCTCTTGTTCAGTGGCACCCATTCCGGCTGCCTAGCTAGCTCATAGTTATTCATCAGTTCTCAGCACAGATATCAACTTGTCCATAGCCCCTAGCTTTATTCCCATCCTGACTTTTAGTTTTTTGTAAATTGTTTGATTTTCCTACTAGACTGTAAACTCCTAGAAAGTAGGAACTTCCTTCTTCAAGTGAATAAAGAAATGAAACCGAAGTTAATAACACATATCCCCGAAACTCAAGGAGACATCTTTCCTCTAAAAGAAAAAGGGTCAAGAATACATTTTAAATGGATGTAATTTAGAAAAAGAAAAAATAATTTCTGTCTGGAGAAACAAAAATAGTCTTTTACAAATAGCTGTTTTTAGAGTGGGCCTTGATTAATAATAATTAACAAAATTAAGGCCAAAAGAATACTTCTATATTCCCACGAAATCTGGTGATTTTATGTGAAAGTCTATAGAAATAAAATCTATTTATACCTACCCCAAGATATTGCATCAAATTATAACCCATTTTCCTTCAGAAATAAAAGCTCTCTGAAATACTTTGAAATATTGAAAACAAGCTGTAGGAGCTTACAAATAGAGATGATTTGCAGGTGCTTACAAATGGATATCTATCTTTGAAATCTAGGCTATTTTTTTTCTGAAATGCTTAATGATGATAGAGGTGTACCCAACCAGGGTCACATGGGCCTGCTGTCCTCATATTCTACTGGGTACAATTTTAAGGAAATGCTGAAGGGCACTCTCATCATGGCAATGGAAATCACAACCAGTAATCATCATAGAGTTTGAAGAGCCCTCAAAGAGACGAGCTACAGGTTTATTTTTGGATTGAAGCTTGTTAGAGCCAAGGTGAATATATCTAAAAACGGTTGGGAGCCCTTTTATAGTGAAATTCTCTGTTGATTATAGAATACCCCTCCTCCTAGGCAGACATCATGCATTTCATCATGGTTTGGGTTTTACAGGGTTTCCTGTCACCCGCTTATTTGAATAATTTCAAATAAGGCTTTTTGCCCAGAATTTCTTGAAGAATAGTCTCTTGAAAACAATTGTGAATGAGGCATCTGTTTCAGAATTCCAAGTGTTCCTAATGGCATTGTCCATTCTGGATATCCCTATTAGTTGTTTTGGCTTAGGCAGTATTCATAAGCGTATAATGTCACTGGGTACAAAATGAAAAGAGTCATGAGAATTAGGAAAGTTCATATGATGAAATATTTTTATGTTACATTCATCATTTACCTAACTATTTACTCATTCATTTATTAAAAATATTTGTTAAGCTTCAAACATGTATTATCAGGCAAATAATAGTACTCATCTCAGGATTGTTGTGAAAATTTTAAAAGTTAGTATTTGTAAAGCATTTAGAATAATTGCATTAGTCAGGGCTCTTCAGAGGGACAGAACTAATAGCATAGATGTATACATGAAAGGGAGTTTATTAAGGAGCTATGACTCACAGGATCACAAGGTGAAGTCCCATGATAGGTCATCTGCAAGTTGAGGAGCAAGGAAGCCAATAGAGGCCCAGACTGAGTTCCAAAGCCTCAAAAGCAGGGAAGCTGACAGTGCTGCCTTCGGTCTGTGGCCAAAGGCCTGAGAGCCCCTGGAAAACCACTGATGTAGGTCCAAGAGTCCAAAGGCCAAAGAACCTGGAGTTTAATGTTCAAGGGCAGGAAGCAGGCAGCATGGGAGAAAGAGGAAAGCGGGAAGACTCAGCAAGCCAGCTTATCCCACCTTCTTCTACATCTTTGTTCTAGCCACTCTAGCAGCAGATAGGATGGTGCCCACCCACACTGAGGGTGGGTCTTTCTCTCCCAGTCCACTGACTCAAATGTTATCTCCTCTAACAACACCCTCACAGACACACCCAGAAACAATACTTTGCATCCTTCAATCCAATCGAGTTGACACTCAATAGTAACCATCACCGCAATGCTTGTCTCATGATAAATATTATGTAAATTTTGAATATTATCTCTATCATAATTTGTATCCAATACATTTTTGTTGCATGAACAAATGAATGAATAGATATTGACATTAAAATCAAGGAGGTAGCAAAATGGTGAATGAATTTGAACAGTTGAACAGAAGGGGATTTCTTAGAGGTTTTCATGTGGAGGGGCAATTAGATGCATTCTGTTTGGAAACAAGGGGTAGAAAAAGAATCAGTAAGTAGAAAACATACTCAGTGTGAAAAAATGTTTTCTAATTGTCAGGGATATGGCCAGCACAGCGGCTCACGCCTATAATTCCAGCACTTTGGGAGGCCGAGGCAGGTGGATCACCTGAGGTCAGGAGTTCGAGACCAGCTTGACCAAAATGGTGAAACCCTATTCCACTAAAAATACAAAACTTAGCTGGGCGTGGTGGCATGTGCCTATAATCCCAACTACTTGGGAGGCTGAGGCAGGAGAATTGCTTGAACCCTGGAGGCGGATGTTGCAGTGAGCTAAGATCATGCCATTGCACTCCAGCATGGGGGATAGAGCAAGAATCCATCTCAAAAGAAAAATTGTCACGGATAGAAAACACCTGAGTAGGTTGCTTTAGGAAGTAGTGAAAATTATGTCCCAGAAGGTTTTCACATTTACGTTGTATTATCACTGTGCAAATAATGTATGGGGTAGGCAAGGAAGGCTTTTAAGGTTCCTTTCAAATTGAAGTTTTATAAATTTTGAGGAATATCAAGGTTATTAATTCATTTCAATTAGTAGGCAGATTAATTTAAGCCAAAGATTTTTAAGTAAAACAGCACAAAGTAGCTATAAAGCAAAGTTAAGTACGGTTCTTCCAATTCAGCCGTACAAATTCTGTACTCACTGAGGTATCGGAACTATTTGCATTAAATCTGGAACATTTCATCCAAAGTTAATCAAAACAACTAAATATTTTCTCGTATTTATTTCTCCTATAGGATTTGGTCATGAGTAGTCACAGGGAATATTATCAAAACCTGAATCTGTGATTTCATCGTTTCACACACTCACAGAGGCAAAGTGGGGACTCTGAGTACAGCCTTGCAGTTAAGAACACAGGCCTATGGTTAGAAAACACTGGCCCCAGATTCTGTTTATGTTATGTGGCCAGGCAAGTAACGCTTGCTTTCTGA
Organism: Cacajao melanocephalus; assembly: GCA_963573385.1. Lineage (NCBI taxonomy): Eukaryota > Metazoa > Chordata > Mammalia > Primates > Pitheciidae > Cacajao > Cacajao melanocephalus. The sequence continues at coordinate 94,836 of CAUYLG010075569.1, forward strand.
GCCTCACTTTCCTGCTCTATCAAGTGACCTTTATTCAAAAGACTACTTAGAAAGCCAGGAGCTCGGGATCCCAGGCCCAGCTCTGCCACTAACTGGATGAGGGATCCTCAGTGGGTCACTTTGTCTTTCTGGGGACCATCTGACATGTCTATCAAATGGACTTACTAGTATATGGCCTGCGTGCTTTATAGAGTAATTGTAAGAATCAGAAATAATTGATATTATAAAAACTATATCTATAGAGAAAAACATGAGTGTTTAAAATATAAAAATGTGTTTATATTTGCCTTTTATGCGTTTAAATAACAGACAATACCAAATCTGTACCAGCTTTAATATAAATTGAGGTGGGCTCAAACAGCATTTTCTGCAAAGCTCCTTCAGCCCATCGTCATTCAACCTCTTTCCCATGGGTATTTGTTTCCTAGACTGCTGTAACCAATTGTCACAAACTCAGTGACTTAAAACAACGGAAATTAGTTCTCTCACAGTTCTGGAGGCCAGTAGTGCAAAATCAAAGTGTCAATAGGGTTGATTCCTTCTTCAGGCCTCAGAGGGAAAATCCACTCCATGATTCTCTCCTAGCTTCTGGTGACAGCTGTTAATCCTTGATGTTCCTTGGCTTGTGACAGCATCACTCTGATCTCTACATTTGTTGTCACATGGTATTCTCCCTCTATGCCTGTGTGTTTCTGCCTTCTCTTTCTATAAGGACACCAGTCACTGGAGTAGGGCCAACCTGAATCTAGTATGACGTCATCCCAACCAACTACATCGGCAAATTTCCAAGTAAGGTCATATCCCTTGGTTCCTGTTGGATATGAGTTTTGGGGAGACACTACTCAACACAGCACACCATCTGTGCCCCTGATGTCTATTGCACAGAAGAAAGAGACTTTGGGGAGACACTATCCGACACAGCAGACCCTCTGTGTGTCCAAAGTTTACTTCACAGAGCACTGTAAGAAAAGAGGCTCCAGATTCTAGGCGTTTTTTTTTAATATATACAATGAGCTCATTCTATTTCATTATGATGATTTCTACTTTGTGCCCAATATTCTAGGGCATATTATCTGATGACACATTGTCTCTCAAGAAGCAAGAAGAGCTTTGACCTGAGAAGGAGTCTGAAAGCATCCACTAGGCAGGTGGGAGCTCAGGCTTATGTCTGAGTCTCAACTTAGCTCTCACCCTGATTGGGTTAGCCCAGAACTGAGTGGATTGTGGATCTCACATGATGAAGAAGCTACACCCGATAAATTACATTGTCAGGTTTCACATAATTTCATCTGATTTTGCTGAATATGCTGTTTTCGTCTCAGGCATGCTGTAGACAATGTCAGCTGTACATATGTTTATACATTGGAAAGGGCAGAGCCACAAACATCTGAGACCCGATCAGTGGTAGCAGCAGCAGTAAATTCTCATGGATTCCCAGGACAAAGGAAAATGTTTAGAAGAAGAGCTGCAGTTTGAACATCTAGCCACTTCTGCTTCCCAACAGTTTTTTTTTCCCTCCAGTAAAAACCTTGAAATTTATGAATTTTTAAGTTTTATTAATTAAAGCTATAATTTTCATATGAAACATACACTCTTTAAGTCAATGTTTGTTTGATTTAATTGGGATAAAATCAGTCCTGTGAGCAATATGTGTCACTGGTGAAGCTGCTCACACCTCTAGATTTCAGCTTCTCCAAATAAAATACAAGTACTATTATCTGGCACTTGCCAGCAGGACTGAGTCAGAACGCATTCAGTGAAGGCTTTAAAATAAACACTGAATTTTTCAAAGGGAGGGTAAGGGCCAAGCCTCTTACTTACTTGGTGAATGTGAAAGAGCATTATCTCCTGAAAAGTCTATAGACTGGCAGTTGAAATCGCCTTCCTTCTCATTTACAAAATAAAGTACAAATCATACTCTATTCGTCACAAGGATTCTCTTCTCTTCAGAAAGTCTGGATACTAATTTCTAGTGAATATTAATGAGAAGATTTGTAGCGGTAACTATTATATTCACATTTGAAAATGTGAAGAAGACCTTTCCACTAACTTTCTACTGACTTTATTGAAATTGTCCCATAAGTGACCAGCCTGGGGAGGAACCACAACCATCCCAAGGATCTCAGTACAAGGACATCCTTGGTTAAAACTCAATAAAGAGGCAACTCCAAAAGCACTTTTAGAGGTTTCTTCTTATAGAAAATGTGACTTTCCTTGAGTGTACATTTAAATAAGAAGAAAATAAACCTATTACTCTTAGACTTTTTTATTTTAAGCATTTTCATCAAAAAAGTGATGGCATGAAGCTATATTGGGACTATATATTTCAGCATTACTCAGGAAAATATACACAAGTATATACAAAAGTGATTTTACCTTACGGTGTGAAGATACTGAAAATTAGTTTCATGCTATAATATAAAGGAAGAACATTGGGATGAACAATAAAAATTCTTTCTTTTCTTTTTTTTTTTTTTTTTTTTTTTTGGAGACGGAGTCTCACTCTGTCCCCAGGCTAGAGTGCAGTGGTGTGATCTCTCCTCACTGCGACCTCTGACTCCCAGGTTCAAGCAATTCTCCTGCCTCAGCCTCCTGAGTACTGGAACTACAGACATGTGCCATCACACCTGGCTAATTTTTGTATTTTTAGTAGAAACGAGGTTTCACCTTGTTAGCCAGAATGGTCTCAAACTCCTGACCTCAAGAATCCACCTGCCTTGGCCTCTCAAAGTGCTGGAATTACAGGTGTGAGCCATCGTGCCCAGCTTGAACAATAAGAGACCAGGATTATGCCTGCTTCATCCCTCACTTGCTGGATGTATCTTTTGCCACTGGGGGCCACACTTTTTCATCTGCAAATGAGGGGCTTGAACTACAGGCTCTAGAAGTTCGTTTCCAATTAAAAATTAAATTATATGCTTCTAATTTATTTTAACTTAATCACTACTATAAAGTATAACATGCATACTTAATGTTTTACATTCTAACTAGAATTATTATTTTACCACTTCAAATGTAAGGTAGCATCCTTGCCACAGTATATTAGTCCGGGGCTTGCCTGGGGAGAGAGAGGAAAAATACAAGAGAAGATTCCCTACACTCTCTCTTTTAGCTACAGCTCCCCTTCCCATTCCTCAAACCAGGCACAGAGTGTGTTTCCTAAGATTCTTTCTGGCTACACCAGTGCACAGTTCCAAGATGTGAGCCAACTTTGAATCTAAACTGTGGGTGTGCTCCCTCTACCTTAACCAGAACGAGAATCTTTCAGGAAGTCTTAATGCTCATTACTATGCAATACTCCTTCCTAAAAACAGTCACTTTCAAATAATTTGGCTGAGCTTCTCCTCAGTCCTTCTGTTAAGAGTTCCCGAATGGAAGGTGTGCAGGTGGACAAGATAATGTGCAGCTGCTTTCAGAGATTGCCTTCTGCCTTTTACCACTCTGACTGGCCAATACCCTCTAAAACACAAATGGTTAAAGGGAAGTCCCAGATGCCAAACTAACTAATGGCAAGAGATCATGATCCTTTTAGCTTTTTTGAGCTTGCTTGCCCTTTACCTTCCTTGCTTTTCCAGAAATACCCTGATGCACTTTTCATACTTGGCAACATTCAACCAATATTTTATACTCAACTAACTAAAATGGCATTGCAAATACCAAATATCACATGCCACTTTCCATCTTTTAAATGATGTATACACCTAGGTCTGATAGAGACATTTACCAAATTTACTGGAATACAGTAGGGAGGCACTTCCTTTTGCCTGAGAGGGTGGGTGAGAGAGAGCAGTGACTCTGCTCTTGAGATGCCTTCAGATGGATGCCAAGGGATAAATAAAAACATTGCAAACAGAAACATCTCCTCTGTAAAATCAAGTGATTTTTATAACCTGAAATGGAGCTAGATTAATAAGATCTAAATGAGGCAGGGTGAGAAAATGCAATCCTTTCCACTCTGTGTTATAAAATAACTCTAAATTTAAAAAGCATTGCCATTGCCAAGTATTGCATTGCTATAAAATTCATGCCCATAGAATATTAAAATGCATTAAGTTCTACTTTTCAAAAAGCATTTGTTTATTTATCAGTTAATTACATACGTTTGAAGTGCCAAGCAGGTATAAATAAGCAGGAAGGACCTGATGTGTTATTTGTCACTAAGCCTAAAGGACTTAATTTTTAATGCTTACTGTAGTTGTGAAAAATAACTTGCAAGGAGATTTGCACTATCAATATCTACCTGCTAGGTTTTTTTTCTATTCCCTGAGAAGTCTTCAGTTGGCACAGAATCCTTGGGCATATAAAAATATTCAGTCTTGGCCTTGAAGTTAAGTCCCAGCCTATTAAATGTTTCCCTGTGCATGGAATGACAGTAGGTGAGATGAAGACCAGGAGCCAGGAAATATTTAAGGTGCAGTTGACCTGTACACAGATGTCCTCTGGACTGCACAATTGATAGCAAGTGAAAACTATATGAAAATAGCAATTTTTGTGACTCAAAAAAATGACTTTTTTTGTCATAGCAAAATATATATATATTTATAGACATATATATATTTGTATATATTTCCATATATACTTCTATATATATTTTTCTATATTATATATTTATTAATATATATTTTTTCTATATTTCCATATATATTTCTATATATACATAAAAGGATGTAAGTGTATATATATAAATATATCTATATCTCAGCTCCCTACGAGCTCCTCAATCTCCCCATCCCTCCTTCTTTAACATTTATAAAATGTGGCTAATTAGAGTACCCAGTTCCCAAGGTTATTATGAGGATTAAGGCAGTTACTATATAAAAAGCATCTAGCCCCTGACATATAGAAAATGCTAAACATATTCATTATTAGTATTATATACATAACAATGATATTGAAACGTTTTTTTTAGTAACCCTTAATTGAATGCCTCTTGGTTTTACGAACAATACCATGAATGGGACTGTTTTTATTCATGTGTAGAAACATGAGTTTCAAAGAGCTAAAGTAACATGTTGAAGGTTATAAAGCTAATAAGGGACAAAACTAGGATCAAAACCATAAGGCATAAACCCAATCAGTGTGACTGAGACACCTACTCTGTGCTAACTCTTCTGCCTCAAGTCCAAAATAAAAAGGTCAGATGGGGCCCCAACCTGAGAAACTCAGAGTCTGTTGGAAGAGACGCAGATAAAAGTAGTGCTGTTATAATGTGAAAAGTGTTTCTCTCACCCATAACTATAATCATGACCTCAATACAATAATTCCCAAATTTTTATTTTTTTCTTGAGTCTTCGTCTTTTACTCTACACTCAAATTTCAATCTGCCCATTAGACCACACTGGACATTTTATTAATTTCAACATATCTTAAATATAATTAATCTATTTTTTTTCTATGAATATGACTATTTCTATACTGTCTTCTTACCCAGATGCAAACCTTGGAGTCATATTTTTTAATCCACCTTTCTTTTTTGCCCTGTTCTGATTGGTAAAATTATCAGTTAAAGCAACAATAACTTTTTCAATTGTATCAAAAATAAGGCATACTTAAGGATTTATTTGGCAAAATAGGTGGTAGATGTGTACATTGAAAACAAAACATTACTGACAAAAAATAAAGAATACATAAATAAGCTGAGATATATACCTTATTCTAAGGTTAGAAGACTAAATAGTATCAAGATTCAAATTCTCCACAAATGCAATCCCAATCATAATCCCAACAAGCTTGTTTGTAAAAATTAATCACGCATACCTCATTTGATTGTGCTTGGCTTTATTATGTTTCACAGATATTGCATTGTTAGAAATTTCAGGTTTGTGGCAATGCCACATTGCGTAAGCCTCTGTGTGCCATTTTCCAACAGCATACGCTCACTTCATGTTTCAGTGTGATATTTTGGTAATTCTCACAGTATTTCAAGCGTTCTCATTATATTACATCTGTTATGGTGATTGTTATGATTATAATGTTATATTATGATTGTAATTGTTTTGAGGCATTCACATAAGAAGAACTTAACAAACGGATCTGACTGCCCTGCTGACCCACTTGCTCCCTCTCCTTAGGCCTCCCTATTGCCTGAGATACAACAATATTGAAATTTTGGTCAATTAATAACCTATAATGGCCTCTAAATGTTCAAGTGAAAGGAAGAGTAGCAGTTTTCTCATTTTAAATCAAAAGCTAGAAATGATTAAGCTTAGTGAGGAAGACACATTGAAAACTGAGGTGAAACAAAAGATTGGCCTCTTGTGCCAAACAGTGAAAGGAAAAGTTCTTGAAAGCAATTAAAAGTGTATTCCAATGAACACACAAATAATAGGAAAGTTAAATAGCCTTATTGCTGATAGAAAGTTTCAATACTCTGGACAAAAGAGCAAACCAGCCACAACATTCCCTTAAGCCAAAGTCCCTAACTCTCTTCAATTTTATGAAGGTTAAGAGAGGTGAGGAAGCTGCAGAAGAAAAGTTTAAAGCTAGCAGAGGTTGGTTCATGAAGTTTAAGAAAAGAAACCAACTCCATAACATAAAGGTCCAAGGTGAAGCTGCTAGTGCTGATACAGAAGCTGCAATAAAGAAAGCTCAACGTCATTTACCATTAGGCAAATGCAAATCAACATCACAATGAAAAACTACTTTGTATCTCTATTAATTGTTAAAATTAAAAAGGCTAATTATAACAAGTGTTGGTGAGAATGTAGAGCAACTAAAACACTCCTACATTGCTGGTAAGAAAGTTAAAAAAAAACATGTTTGGAAACAGTTTGGCAATTTCTTTAAAAGCTCAATGTATATTTCTAATTTCTTTAAAAGCTCAATGTATCTTTCTAACATATGATCCAGCTATTCTTTCATATGAACTTACTCAAAAGAAGTAGAAGTTTGCCCCTAAGGGACAAGAACACTCCATCTCCTCTTACTTGGGTTACTCAGCCCCCTAGGCAGCCACTAACAGAACCAAAGCCTCCGTGGACCCAGGTGGATCAGATGTGGATGTTTGAGCTCTGCAACTTCTGTCTTAGCAAGCCTAATGGCCAGTTCCTCCAGGAAGGCTGAGACAGACAATCAGTCTTGCTAGAAAATGAAGAGAGAGTAGCAAATGGGCTACAGAAACTGCAGAAAAGCCATCACTAAGGCTGATGTACCCATAAGAAAGGCAAGCAGTCAAGAGCCAAGGGTAGAGTGGATATGAGCTGGCACATAAACTGCATCTAGGAAACCTTGTGATGCTGCCTATTGATTGTGTCCTCTATCAAGCCAAGCAAAGCACATAGCTCCTAAGAGCTCAGGCTTTAGGCTTTGGGCTTTCAGACAGACACATCTGAGTTCAGATCCCTGCTCTGGTGTTTATTTCCTGTGTCGCCTCTGGCAAATAACTGATCTCTTAATTTCTTCATCTGTTTAAGGAAGATAATATCTTCTGTAGAGAGTTCTTCTGAGGTTCAACAGAAAGTATGTATGCAAAGCATTTTGCACAGTTCCTAATGCATGGAAAATATTTCATAGTTACTGTTGCTGTTGCTATCCATCCAAATTTTCTCCACTTCACTGCTATTTTCCTGTGTATGCCATCATCAACTCTCATTTAAATTTATCACAACCACCTTTTAATGGATTTTTCTAATGCTAGGTTTTTCTCCCTAGTGCCTCCTTCTTAGTCTCTCAAAATAATCATTTTAAAATGAAAATCTGATCTGGAACTTTCTAACATACTTCATGAGGTTGAGGAGTATGTCTTGTTCAGCATTGTATTTTATTTTCTATTTTTAGTGAAATGTCTAATGAATAATAGGTGAACAAGTTTTGGGATGAATATATGAGTTAACAAAGCAAGGAAGAAAAAATTGACTGTGACAGGTGGAGAAGAGAGTTGGAGGCTTTCCAGGTACAATAATGTCATTAGATCTAGCACCTGTATCCTTTTTGAATCCTTTTTTTAATCTTATATTTAAAATACTTCTGTATCTTGCATTCATGGGGAGATTCTCCTGTCTGTAGGGAAAGGTTTACTAAATAAGGAATTATAGAATCATTGATAGCAAATATATTTTAAGGATGAAAAAGCCTATGTGTGGGGGTGGGCAAAGAGGTGGCAGGGAGTGGTGGCAGGGAAGGTGGGACATCCTAGCCAAGAGAGCACCCTCTGCCAATGCATGATGGCATGAAATAGGCTGGTGAGTTATGGGAAGTAGAAAGAACAGGAAGCCAGAAAAATTGGACAGCACTGCCATATTTGGGAACTGTTTGTCTACAGTGGGGGTAGGTATGGAGTAAATTTAGATGTTGGTTGGTCTAGGGTCAGAACAGCCCTGTAATAAATATACTGCCAAACAGCCCTTGCTCTGGTCTACTGTTTCCTAGAATTCATGTTAAGCAGCTTGGCATGCTTTAGTGCATTTTCTGTTCGCCATCAATTGAAACGTGAATATGAAGCACATGTTTGTGGGTACTTGGCTCACGCTTTCCCATTTGTAATACAATGAATCTCCCCAATTCTATGGGGTGTAAATATAGCTGTCATCATTTTACAGAGGTCAAAATGGAGGAGGAGAGGGTTAAAAATGTATGTTTAAGTCATACAGCAAATAATAGAGAGCTAGATTTTAAACTCAGTTCTTCTGCCCTTTTCATTAAACTTTGATATTATGGACATGGTCCAAAACTGAAAGTTATAATTAAGCAAAATGGAATCATTCAAGGGATTTCACCAAACAGCATTATAGGATTCCACTTTGGAAAAAGAAACAAAATGTTATTTGGAAGGTTGAAAGACACCTTTTTACTGAGGAACATCTACATCATGTCCAATAACTATCTAGACAAGAAAAATGGGACATAATCTGTATACTTAGGTTAACTGCCTGAGTAACATATAAGTCTTTAACTAAATATGTGGGTGAAATGAAATTTGAAAAATATTTTATTTCTTATGGCACCAGGCAGAATCAATCTCTGCAACATTTACAAGTATTTCCCATGTCAATTATCATGTCTAATAAGATGCTACTTAGCATCCAACCATCCTTAGAGTTCCCTGCAATAGACACCATCACTGAATTTTACAGATGACAAAATTAAGCTTCATGGAATTACAGGACTTTTTACAAGGTCATAGCATGAAGTGAAAAAAATCAAGATGAAAACCTAGCCATGTCAAACACCAGCTCTGTCCTTTCTCTCCACTAGACCAGGTAGTTTCCCTACGACCCAACTGTTGTTTTTTCTAGACACTGGTCACCCACAAAATCCCCTGTGAGACTCCACTGTCATGTCCAACTCAAACAAACCTTATACTGTAAAAGCAAACAAAACTATTTCAGGTATATTGAATCTACGGAAGATAAATTCAATCTATGCAACATCAGAGATCCCAAATGTGCTCCAATTCAGCCTAACATGTCTTTCATCCCATAAAAAAATGTGGTGAGATGCTAAAACTTCTGAATTTCCTACTTGACATTTTAAATATTCCAGCTGCTCTTCTAACAACCAATGTCTCATGAGAACCCAATCATAACCTAGGAAAGTGGGACCAGATGCCCTGCCAAGTGCTTACAGTTTAATAGTAAATAAATGAGTCCCTGGTAGTTTTCTTATAACTAACTGGGGAACCCATTCCCAGCTGCTGGTCCCACTAACAGCTGAGTAAATACATTGCTAGAAGCTGCAGCCAGAGAATTGCCATTCAGTGCCCATAGCCCTGAATGTACTAGGACTGCTGTGTTTACCCACTAGCAGGTGGGAAATTACCAAAGCCCTCACTGCTAAATCCCCTACTAAGTTGCCTGTAACAAATTTTTTTTAATTTATTGAGCAGGAGAATTGCAGGCAGGACTCTGTTGATTTAGATAAAAGTAAATTAAAATCTTGAAGTTGTACCCGTAGCCTGTGTAAATGCTATAGCCTCATTACTAAGCCTACAGTCTTGGGTAGCGTGTCCATCAGCACACCTGTATGCATCAGCCACAACCAGGTGAGCATTAAAGCAGCAAGCTCTCAGTAATTGTTTTAGTCTGTTATTATGTTATGCATTAACCTACTGAAAAATGATGTTTTAGGCCCCAGGCTATTATGCTCAGTGGGAGTATTTGGGGTGGATAACACTGTCCCCATCTTTATAATACAGATTGGTATAAACAAATCATTAGGGTCTGTGTGATACATATAACAGTAGACATATATTCAGGCCGAAGAAGGGATCTCTCTGGAAGGTTAAGCAAGGCACCACTCAGCAGGGGATGTCTGAGTGCGGTTTTAAGGATGTTTGAATGGTTTGTCTAAGTGTGTTGGGGAAGTGTGGATATGTGTTGAAAAATGTTATTCCATGAGAGAAAACCACATGTAGCAAGGAATGAAGGAGTAAACAGCACAGCATGCTCCAGAAGTCACAGAAATTGGGAGTGACACAGAAATGAGACTGAGAATTGGGCATAAGTGGAGATGTGGCCTCTTACTCTATCAATACAAATTGCTGAGATCAAGGCTTCCATCTGCCCCTAGACTGACATCCAGAGGGTACAGGTTCCAGCATAAGCCCAGTCTGTCCTGCTGCTAAGTAGGATGCAACCCTTATCTAATGCTGTGGCTTTGTTAGGATGTTAGGACGCTTTCTTGGACACCTATTAGACACATTCTCTGCTCCTTTAGTTTTCACCTAATGCTATTAACAGCATAATTTTTTCTTCAGAGTAAGAATAAATTCCCCCAACCCCCCCACCCAGCGATTCTCTAATGTATGTTTTTTCTCCATTACTGTTCCTATTGGAGTCTGGCCTGTTAACCAGAGCAGGAGCTTCTGGAGTGTAGGAGCCATTTATTCTGCATTTATAGAGCTTCTTCTCAGGCCAGAATCTCTAGTATGTATTGATGATACATAAAGAAATGTAAATAGAACAGTATTTTCCTTCAAGGAGTGTATAATCGATTAAATTCTGGGCAAAAGGCAGAAAAACAAAGACTATGCAATATGTTTCAGGTAATGTGTCAGAGGTAAATACCAGCAGCTGATGGAACACTGAAAATGACCATCCTAGCCCGGCCCTTTCCGCAGTAAAAGGAGACATCAGTCTTAGTGGTTTTCTCTTCATCCCAGTACCAATCCCAGGGACATTGGCAATACTGGTCACATTGTTGTGACAATATTTGGTCATGAAATAAGTATTGAACTATAATCTAGAATCCTGAGTTCACATTCGTTTTTCTAACACTAATAGCTGGACCAGTCTGGATCATGTTTTTATTAATTTTTTAAAAATACCTTAAATTTGCAAAGAGCTTTCCAGTTCTCAAAGTGCTTTCATGTGTACTGAGTCACGTTCTTTTATGTTAGACTCATTTACAGGTTCAAAAACTGGGCTTTGGAGACTAAAGGACAGAGTTTGGGCTTGAAGTTGGGGTTTTCCCTTCATTTCAAGTCCCAGGTTTTATTTCCAGCTTCCACGCATGATTTCTAAGGCACTGCACAGCTCTTAAAACTCTGTATTCTGAGATTTTAGACTTTTCATTCAAACTCAACCTTATCACTTGTTTATCCCAACCACGTCTGAAAGAATAATGCCCTTGACAGATGTCATTCTCGTTTTTCCTGAACAGAAATAGCAATGGTTCTTCCTGCTGACAGGAGCTCCTCTCCCTGACCTCAACACACATTTCCAGCTCCGGATGACAGAGGCCCTGAGGATATCTGTTCCCAGGCAATGCCGGCATACTTCCATGGTTTTTCAGATGAGACAATACTCCGCAGTGTTCGGTAGTGACATCACCCTGTAACAGACCTTTTCTTTACAGTTTTCAGAAAGGCTCAAATCTTGTTTACTAAGTTTTCCTTCATGGTCATATGTCTCTTTTGGTTTGACGTGTACGCTGTGCTGTCTTAGATATTGTCAGACAGTGGACTTGCAATAAAAGGGCCTTGTTCTGGGTCCTGAACTGATGCCTTGGGACTCGGGGCCATTGATTTAGTTTCCTCAAATCTTGACCATCGATAAAATGATAATAATAATAGTAAAACTGTCCTATCTGCTGGTTCGTGTTACTATGATGATCAACTGCTGTAACAATGGTGGACATTGTTATTCCTATAGTTTTAGTAATAGCTGAATTATTGTAGAATTGGGCTAACATACCTAGAAGAAAATTAACTTGCAGTGTAATTCATTCAAGTACATTTTGCGGTGACTCTTTTTGTCTTTCTATAGTCCAAGGTGACTGTCCTAAGAGAAGGGCAGTCTCACTTCTGCAGATTTCAGAAAGGAGGGAAAGAAATAAACATTTACGAGTCTCACCATTTTCCAGATATGTGCTAGGCATATGACATTTAATTTATTCTGAGCAACACATGCTACAAAGCTGGTATAATTATGGCCATTTTATGATTGAGGGAGTTTAATGGTAGAGAGGTTAAGAATCAGATTCAAGGTCAGCAATTTGCTAATATCTAATATTCTGTATACACATACACGCAGACACATGGTCTTGTCATATAAGTTTCAAGATTGAGATCAAATTCAGGCCTGCAGACTCACAGCCCAGTGAGGTGAGTCAACAGTAATCATTTTGAGAGCTGATATTTGTGTTTGGATTTTATCTGTCTCACTTGGTTGGTCGGAAGATAATAATGAAAACCTATACAAAATCTCTGGGTTTCCATTTTCTGCATCTGGAAAAAATGATTCTTACTTGCCTCCCACCATTGCAAGAAGGCATGGGACACTGTCTGGCACAGAATTGTGCTCAGTGAATGAGAATTTCCTTTTCTCTTTGACCATCTGCATCCATTCTAGATTCACATATGAGCTGAGGTCTTCAGATTAACCATTCCTCATTTGTGCCTGCATCAAGAGCCAGAGCGTATTCATCCCGGCATCTCCATGAGATCCAGCACAGTGCTGAAGAAATCATATGTAATTGGGGTAAATTGACCTGAACATTGGACTTGGAACCTGAAAACTTGGGTTTAAGTCTAGGTTCTACTTGAATGATATTAAGCAAAGCTCTTCTGTCTCCTGAGACTTGATTTCTTCTTCCATGAAATGATTCCTCTGTCACAGGTCTATTATAAGTAAGTGAAATGAAGCCCATTGTCAAAGTACTTTAATAACTCTAAATTTGAGATAATATCGTGAATGATTGAATAAACTTTGTTACCCACCTGAAATAAGGCACCTAATTTAAATTCTGTCTAATGCTATTTTCCTCATTTTACCTTTCCTACCTATCTTTAAAAAAATCAAATTGACACATAATAATTGTACCAATTTATGGGATACAATGTGATATTTTGATACCCACGTTCAGTGTATAATGATAAAATAGGGCAATTAGCATATCTATCATCTCAAACATTTCTTATTTCTTTGTGTTGAGAACATTCAAAATCCTTTCTTCTAGCTACTCGAAAATACAGAAAAATGTTAGCTATAGTCACCCTACTGTGCCTTAAGAGCACTAGAACTTATTCCTCCTCACTGTAATTCTGTATCCACCAACCAACTTTTCCCTGTCCCCTAGCCTTCTCTTTCCTTCTCTTCCCTCTACCCTTCTCAGCCTTATGTTACCACTGTCCTACCCTCCACTTTTATGAGATCAACTTATTTAGCTTCTACGTATGAGTCTGTGTCCAGCTTATTTTATGTAACGTAATGTCCTCCAGGCTCATTTGTGCTGCTGCAAATGACAGGATTTTATCCCTTCTTTTATTCTTATTCTTCCTGGGGTTTAGAGGTATGACATTAGTCTAGGTCTGGAAAATACTCGGGGCTGTGTAAAACCAGTAAACAAAACAGCTGACCACATTAGTTACAGGAAACTTGTTGAGTTTGTGGGCCACACTTTCCAGTGCTGATGATTTGCTGAGTGGGTTCCACTGCTTTCTGCTTCCGGGGTTCTTATATATTTCCACTCGCCTCCTTGGTTTATGTCATTGTTGCTTTCTACAAAGCCTACTGTCCTCAGTAAATTGGGAAACAAATCAAGTGATGAAGATAAATGTTAAGTATATATTTCTGTCTAATTGAAGCAGTCCAACATAATCAAAGGAAGTAGAAAATGTGAAGTTATCTTTTCATTTTAAAATGTCAAGACCAAATACTAATGAATCAGATGAATCTCAAAGGACCTTAAGAACCCATCCGCATCTTAGAAGAGAGATCATGTGTATTTGTACTGAATTCACATACAGGCTCCCAGAATCTTACTGTAAAATTCATTATAACTTAGATGTTTATGAAATTACATTGAACCTTTGTCATTTAGCTGGTTTGGACTTGTCAGTGATTGTAGTCATCAATTTTAAGTGATATACGGGAGAGGGTAAAAAGCAAAGCTGATTGCTTTTCCTTACAATGATATCCAAGAATTGTTATAATATGCAATGGTTTTAGTATGATAATCAAAGCTTTCATGTAGCAGAAAACCCAAGTTTAACATTGTGTGTAGATAAATGGATTAAAGTCAACTTTCTTTCCAAATTTATAAACATCCATAAAATAAGAACGTTACCCCAGAATTTTAAAAACAAATACATTTACTGAAAAATACGAGGGATGTGGCCATCTCTTGAATGTTCATTTACAGAATCAGAGAGAATCACTAGATAGGCTTTTGGTTTCCCTTGTTTGAATTTTTTTCCAGAATATGGGTGAAAACTTTATAATTAGGTATAACATACTGAATCTGCTCAAATTTTATAGGTGAGGAAACAATTGGGGTGACTTCAGAGGAATAACTCATTATTTCTTCAGCAACTGTCATGTATTAGATACTTGAGTATACATGGAGCTATCTTAAGTATTTGTAAATATAGTATCTCACTTATTTCTCAAAAGAAAAAAAAAAACGCAATACCAATATTTGCCCCCACTTTACATATGAAGAAACTTTGGCCTGTAGGAGGTACCTGACTTCCTAGGGCTATAGACCCAGTGTTGAACTGGGATTAGAACTCAGGTCTCAAACATCAGATACATTATTCTTTCCTGTAGAACATGCACAATATGTGTTTGAACAAAGGAAGGACATATTGAAAAGATTTCCTTAGGAAAAGCATAAAACATGTAACTATAAACTTCTTTTGATGTATCAAGCACAGTATAGTGTTTTTCCTACAACGTATGTAAATAGAGTAGTAGCTGAATCCAACAAATGCAATGCAAACATTTTCCCCAGTTCTATCAGACACCAGGTACATAATAATGCCTAATAATAATGTTATACCCTCTGTTCAATTTTTAAATGCATGTCCTCATTATTCTGTTTGGTCCGTTTATACAGCCTGCATGGGTCCATGAGCAATTTAAAATAAGCGTTTGCCCGAGTTCTTTCTTGTGAACACATTTTTTTCTCTCTACAATCTTAGACACGGAGCACTCACTTCTCTGTAGTAATCCCTTGCTTCAGAGTCCAACAGCTCACCTGTTGCAGTTGGACTATGAGGCAAATAAGGTCACGATGGGATTTATGAATCCTCTCTTCCACCACCCTTTACGGGTAAATTCGGGCTCAAAGCCAAACCCATCTGGCATTGACTCAGGTTGGAACATCCTGAAGCAGTGAAAGGAAAAGGAAAACTATTTAAAGTCATTTCTTTTAAAATAGAGTTTAGCCTCAGTGACCCTAGGCCATGATAAGCAAGAAACTCAGCATCCAGGGCCACAGAACTTTTTGGTGGAAAACCAAGATGCACCCTAATGTCTTATGGGTTTTAGTTTCTTTCTGTCTACATTCATATTATGTGGTAAGAGAAATCCTGCTTCGTGAAATATCAGTTGTGTCCCTTTCTTACAGGTGTCATTTTGGAGAAGGAAAATCCACTCACTCATTCAGTTGATTAATCAGTCAACAGGTATTGACAGGAAAGGTTGGAAGGTTATCATTATTTTTAATACTGTTTACTACATACCTGATATTAACTAGGTGATTCTTATCTTTAACTTTGCTTAATTTTAAAATGAAAAAGAAAGTGAAGTCATATGAAAATATATGAAAAGATCGCTGGTAAAAGTAAATGCATGAACAAATATAAAATGCAGCATTATTATAATTTAGGCTCATCACTCCACTTTTTATGCTTTTACTAGATTTAAAAGATAAAAACATTAAATAATTCTAAAATTAGCCAGGCATGGTGGTGTGTGTCTGTAGTCCTAGCTATTTGATGGCTGATGTGGGATGATCACTTGAGCTCAGGAGTTCAAGGCTTCAGTGAGCTACAATCGTGCCACTGCATTCCAGCCTGGATGACAAAGTGAGGCTCTGTCTCTAAAATAATAGTAATGATAGTAATTATGATTATAACTATATGTTAATGGCTATACAATACATAAAGTTGTAATTTGTGGCATCAGTAACATAAAGGAGAAGGTGGAGCTGTAACAGGGTAAGGTTTTTGTTTGCAGTTGAAGTTAACTTGAAATTAGTCTAAAGTAGACTGTTAAAATTTTAGGGTATTATATGTAATCCCCATAGTGACCACAAAACAATCTATAGATATGCACAAGAGGAAATGAGAAGAGAATTAAACCACGTAACTTCAAAAAAAAGTCTATAAAACACAAAGGAAGGAAATGAGAGACAAAAAACTGTAAGACTGAGAAGGCAAATAACACAATGGCGATGCTAAGTTCTTCCCTAGCATTGCCTACTTCAAATGAAAACGGATGCATCAAACGGAAAATTATTCCATCATAAAAAGGAAATAAATTCTGGCACATACTACCACATGGATAAATTTTGAGGACGTTTTGCTAAATAAAGTAAACCAGTTTAAAAAAGAAAGCAAATGCTATATGAATTCATTTATGTGTGGTATTTACAGTAGCCAACTTCACAGAGACACAAAATAGAATGATGACTGCCAGGAACTGGGGAGAGAGTAAATAAGGAGTTATTGTTTAGTGGGTACAGTTTATGTCTTTGAAGATGAAACAAGTTCTAGAGACAGATGTTGGTGATGACTGTGCAACGTGAATGTACTTAGTGCCTTTGAACTGTACACTAAGAAAGGGTTAAGAGAGCAAGTGTTGTCATGTGTATTTTACTACAATTTTATAAAAATATTAAAAAGAAATAAATTTGAAGTAAGTATTATGGTTTGCATTTTACAAATGAATAAACTAAGACCTAGAGCTGTTCAGTGATGTGTCATAGTCCCCCAGCAAGCCAGGGCCAGAGCTTGGACACCTCGCTGAGACCTCCATAAAAAGAACCTTAACCAAACAAAAAGTGGAACTACACAGAAATACTATCTGCATAATAAAGGCAATTATTCTTTCTCACAGTAGGTAAGACTCTTTTTTTAAGGAAGTAAGAGTTTTAGGACTTGGGGAGTATATATACATCTCAATTTGAGAGATTGAAAGAAAATTCTTGATTGCTTTTATGGTCTTATAATAGCTTCTTTTTGAGTAATGAATGACGGGATTAGTAAACATCATGCTTTTTATATCCAGTCAGTGAAGTTTTGTCTTAAGGTATATCCAAAAAAGGGATTGTGTCCCAATAAGATCTCTCTCTGACAAGATCCTAGCCAAGACGGCAGGTAAGAATGAATGTATGATGCCATAGAATCAAATATCAGAGTGGTGGTGGTGAGGTGGCTCATGCCAGTAATCCCAGCACTTTGGGAGACTTAGGTGGTAGGATTGCTTGAGGTCAGACATTCAAGACCCAGCTTGGGCAACAAAGTGAGACCCAGTCCCTATAAAAAGATTAAAAACTAGCCAGATGTGGGAGCATGTGCCTGTAGTCCTAGCTACTCCAGAGGCTGAGGCAAAAGGATCTCTTGAGCCCAGCCGTTCAAGGTGACAAGGAGCTGCGATTGTCCCACTGCACTCTAGCCTGGGCAACAGAGCAAGACCCTGTCTCAAAAAGAAAATCAGAACTATAGAAATGGATGGAGTTTTCTGCAGTTTGAATTAGATGCCAAAGAATATTCTGAACTCTGGGAAGAAACAGACTTTGGACGACCTCTCGCTTAGAAATTTGAAGAAATTTTAATCTTCACTTATAGAAATTAGATAATTAATCAAGTATCTTTGCAAATTTTACCCTAGTTCACACAAGATAAATCTAGGAACATAAAAACATTTGAACTTTGAACTTGCCCTCGAATAGCGTTGGGGAAGTCAGCACATAACAGCACGTATTGGGGTTACCCTGATGCTTAGAAGGGAGTTATTGAAGACACTTCACCTCATGGGAGGAGGGCCAGAAAAGGATGTGTTAATTCCCAAGGTAGTTCCATCTCATATCAAAATGTTACGTTGGTTCATTGACTGATGACAGCTCTTAGTGGCACCAAAAAGGAGTGACTTGTTGAATATGAAAGTTTCTAAAGATGTTTCAGTCGATGAAGAGCAGCCAGTTGTGAATCATTTGAAAACCCTATGTGGTAGGTATTGTTTTTCTTGATTCCCCAATGTCTATTGCACATTTTTGGTGATGAAATGTGATTTTTACTTGGGAATGATATCTTCATCATTGTATAAAATCAGGGAAGCAGAGACCTGGTCTAGCCAGGAGGTAAACATGTGCTCCGATCTAGCCCAGCTTATTGCTCCTTTTCTAGAATGGGAAGAGACAGAACATGTGTGTGGTTCACACGTTTCAGCAGTCACACCTGGGAAGCCCCACAACCAGGTCCTGCTCAGAGGTCTCTGGTTCCTCTTTGCTCAATCTGATTTTCAGCTTTTCTCCCATCCTATGAGCCACTCCCTTAGCCTTCCAATGAACTCTCTTTTGCATAAGTTAGCTGGGATTGTTTTCTGATGCTTTCAACCAAAGGATTCTAACTGATATATGAGGCTTGTTCCATTTCTCATATGCTCATTCATTGATTTATCCATGCACTTATTCATTCGATAATTGCTCCCAACATTACAGTCCATTGGGACTACAATCTACAAACTGCAGCCACACCCTTCTGCTTATTCATGCATTGTTCATGTTGTCTGTTCAATCCGCAATGCCTTCCCTGCCTTCCCATCACTTCCTACTCATACCTGTCACAAATCCTCAAACCGTTCTGTGAACTTGACACCTGCCCCATCGTTAACACCACTGCAGGCTCCTTCATTAGCCAGTTACTTCCCTGAAGACAAGGATTTGTGCCTTTATCTCTGCACCCTCAAGGCCCAGGACAAATGGAAGCCCTCAGTGAGCACTCGTCAATGATCTCATGAGGAGATGGAGGGTGATGATTGTTGGGACAGATTTATATGCAAGGTGCTAGTGATGGAACAGAGAAGAGAAAAACGAAATATACTTCCAAATGAAAGATCTAGCAAAGTTACAAAGAAGAGGTGATACCCAAGTCAAATTTTAAAGGATGACTGAATAAGGTAATAAAGAAATAAAAGGGGGATTCGGGATCCAAGATGGCCGATTAGGAACAGCTCAGGATTGCAGCTCCCAGTGAAAGCGCAGAGGGTGAGTGGACGCCGCATTTCCAGACGGATTTTTATTGCCCACAGACTAGGAGATTCCCAGGCGGAGGAGCCCTAAGGGT